>WWET01002603.1:30967-40997 GCA_011038615.1 Limnodynastes dumerilii | reverse complement strand
TGCTTTGCTTTAAAGTCTGTATAATTGTGAAGAAATAGTATTGAAAAAATATGAATTAGGATACCATAGAATTATGACTTTATATTGTTAATAGTTAATGCCCCATAATCATATTACCCTATTCATACACAATTGAATAATGTAACAAAATGTACACAAGGGTGAATACAGTAGTGTTTGGAAAATGGGCTGGATGCTGAGACTAAAAATAAACACAAAGGCCCAGATCCAGACCTAAGCGCACTTTAAGTACGATCGTGTAGCATATTTACGTGATCAAAAGTACTATGCACTTCCCGAGCACTCCCCTCGGTCACTCGTAATTTTGCTGCTTTACGATTTCCAAACCCTACCTTAACTTTTCAAAGCATAAGAACGCTCGTACGTAGCGTCCTGATGTATGTAACTGCCTAACCCAGTACAATTTAAATACCTCCCTCCACCTCCGGTGCGTATTTACAGCTAGTGTATGTTTGACAAGCCCCTTCGTACATAGTTATGAATTTGTTATGTGTGATCAGAGATACGGGGGCAGATCCTGCTGTACGTTTTTCTGCGAATTTACGTGTGGTATACACGTAAATTCGCAGTTTAGAGCGTACTGCGCATGCGCACCGCAGAAAATACGCACATTCGCGTAGCGTATTTTCTAACGTATGGCGAATTCACGTATTGCGAACGTAAGTAATTACGTGTGGGCGTGCCAAAATTACGTTAGAGAAGATTACGTGCGAATTACGTGAAGTAGGCGGGGGGGGGGTATTTAAAGTGTACAGTATGGGCGTGCTAAGCTGCGTACGTTCGCGTAGTCTGTACGCCCGCTAGCGAACGTATTGTGTTACGTCTGGAAAAGTTAAGGTAGGGTTTGGGTAGCGTATTTTCACAAAATACGTCCGTGCAGGGGGTGTGTTAAGGGTAGCGTAGCGAATTTACGTACGCGAAAATTCGCTATGCGAACAAACGTAAAGCAAACGTTGTTCAGGATCTACCCCACGATGTGTAACATCTGCCGTGCGCATGTGCAGAATGTACAAACAGCCGAAGTTACACAAGCAGCTTGCGTAACTTCACTGTCATACTTAGTTCTGGATCTGAGCCAAAGAGGAAAAAACAGAACCCAAATTAGGCAAGATACTAAGTGCTGCTTATGTGGTGCACTTTGTCTTACTGAAAGGTTACATCAATGACAATCCCAGTAACATATCCATACATAAAGTAGATAATGGTGGGGAAATACCAGACTGGTAAACCATCACAACAGTGTGCTTGTTCAATAGTCCGGAGCCAAGTTGGACACACACTGTGTGAAGGCCCTTGGACTGTTGAACGAGCATAGGACAGGCAAGTTACTATCTGTAAAGGTGAAGCCTGGCCGTGAGGCTAGTAGTGATTCTTAGGGACAGTCTGTGAATAGAACAGGAGATTGCATGGCTGAAACACTCAGGAACCTACAGGGTCGGGTCTTTCCTCTATTCGACTTGGTAAAAATTCAGGGGATAATACTATTTCTACCCTCTTTGATCTATATATGGATATGATGCTTTACTGTGATGGTTTACCAGTCTGGTATTTCCCCACCATTATGCAATTTATGTATGAGGAATGTACTATATTCGCTTAATAATGTTATATGAAAACATTGAAAGCAATATAATTGTTTTTTACGGTTTTAATTACAATACAATAAAAGCTACTTTTTATATACTCTACCTTATATATGAATATGTTACTGGGATTGTAATTGATGTAACCGTTCAGTGAGGCAAAGTGCACCACATAAGCAGCACTTAGCATCTTGTCTTTTGGGATTCTGTTTTCTCCTTTGTGTTTAGTTCATTTTGAGACTGTGTGGTAGCACCCCCCACTGAGAGCTTTGTCCACTGTTAAGCATTTATTGATTGCAGCGCTTCTTACCCTTGTTTGAGATTGAAAATAAGCAGAGTAAAGAAAACCTGGACAGTATGCGTGTGCAATAAGTAAAAGCAAAGCATTTTCCCTGCACACACAGAGTAGAACTAATTAGATATTCCCTGAAATTCAGCATGGTTTTGCCATAGGGTAACTTGCCAACTGATTTGTACACTCAGTATAAAAATACAAATATGAGGTTTTTCCCTTTACCAAATGAAACAAAAGAAATTTCTGCAGGGTGTAATAACAATGACATAATTAAGACCTGTCCACTTCACAAATAGAAGTAAAATGATACTTAGGAAGGTCCTGAGAGACATTTAGAGACGGTTTACAAGTATGCCTCCTATACCCATTTACCCAGCTGATTATGGAAAATAAATTGTGAAGAGACAGGTAGTAAGAAGCCTTATCCTGGGTAGATGGAGGCACTTGTACACAAAATACTTCCGGAGACAACTAGCTTCAGCTAGTTTATACAAATAAAGGCAATGTTTCAAAATTAAAATAAATAAAAAAATCTCTACAGTATAAGTATACACAAAGTTTTGGTGTCTTCAAGAAAAGACCTGTTGCCCAAGATATTGCGGACTGGATGTGCAGCCTGACATCATTTTAAATTCTCACACATGTATAAGCACTGGAGACACATGATGGGGAATACTGGTGGGGGGAGTTGAAGACACATGATGGAGAACACAGGCAGAGCTGTAGCAATGTTCAGAATATAGGCAGAGATGTGACAATATTCAGAATACAGGCAAAACTGTAGTGATGTTCAGAATACAGGCAGAGCTGTAGCAATGTTCAGAATATAGGCAGAGATGTGACAATATTCAGAATACAGGCAAAACTGTAGTGATGTTCAGAATACAGGCAGAGCTGTAGCAATGTTCAGAATATAGGCAGAGATGTGACAATATTCAGAATACAGGCAAAACTGTAGTGATGTTCAGAATACAGGCAGAGCTGTAGCAATGTTCAGAATATAGGCAGAGATGTGACAATATTCAGAATACAGGCAAAACTGTAGTGATGTTCAGAATACAGGCAGAGCTGTAGCAATGTTCAGAATATAGGCAGAGATGTGACAATATTCAGAATACAGGCAAAACTGTAGTGATGTTCAGAATACAGGCAGAGCTGTAGCAATGTTCAGAATATAGGCAGAGATGTGACAATATTCAGAATACAGGCAAAACTGTAGTGATGTTCAGAATACAGGCAGAGCTGTAGCAATGTTCAGAATATAGGCAGAGATGTGACAATATTCAGAATACAGGCAAAACTGTAGTGATGTTCAGAATACAGGCAGAGCTGTAGCAATGTTCAGAATATAGGCAGAGATGTGACAATATTCAGAATACAGGCAAAACTGTAGTGATGTTCAGAATACAGGCAGAGCTGTAGCAATGTTCAGAATATAGGCAGAGATGTGACAATATTCAGAATACAGGCAAAACTGTAGTGATGTTCAGAATACAGGCAGAGCTGTAGCAATGTTCAGAATATAGGCAGAGATGTGACAATATTCAGAATACAGGCAAAACTGTAGTGATGTTCAGAATACAGGCAGAGCTGTAGCAATGTTCAGAATATAGGCAGAGATGTGACAATATTCAGAATACAGGCAAAACTGTAGTGATGTTCAGAATACAGGCAGAGCTGTAGCAATGTTCAGAATATAGGCAGAGATGTGACAATATTCAGAATACAGGCAAAACTGTAGTGATGTTCAGAATACAGGCAGAGCTGTAGCAATGTTCAGAATATAGGCAGAGATGTGACAATATTCAGAATACAGGCAAAACTGTAGTGATGTTCAGAATACAGGCAGAGCTGTAGCAATGTTCAGAATATAGGCAGAGATGTGACAATATTCAGAATACAGGCAAAACTGTAGTGATGTTCAGAATACAGGCAGAGCTGTAGCAATGTTCAGAATATAGGCAGAGATGTGACAATATTCAGAATACAGGCAAAACTGTAGTGATGTTCAGAATACAGGCAGAGCTGTAGCAATGTTCAGAATATAGGCAGAGATGTGACAATATTCAGAATACAGGCAAAACTGTAGTGATGTTCAGAATACAGGCAGAGCTGTAGCAATGTTCAGAATATAGGCAGAGATGTGACAATATTCAGAATACAGGCAAAACTGTAGTGATGTTCAGAATACAGGCAGAGCTGTAGCAATGTTCAGAATATAGGCAGAGATGTGACAATATTCAGAATACAGGCAAAACTGTAGTGATGTTCAGAATACAGGCAGAGCTGTAGCAATGTTCAGAATATAGGCAGAGATGTGACAATATTCAGAATACAGGCAAAACTGTAGTGATGTTCAGAATACAGGCAGAGCTGTAGCAATGTTCAGAATATAGGCAGAGATGTGACAATATTCAGAATACAGGCAAAACTGTAGTGATGTTCAGAATACAGGCAGAGCTGTAGCAATGTTCAGAATATAGGCAGAGATGTGACAATATTCAGAATACAGGCAAAACTGTAGTGATGTTCAGAATACAGGCAGAGCTGTAGCAATGTTCAGAATATAGGCAGAGATGTGACAATATTCAGAATACAGGCAAAACTGTAGTGATGTTCAGAATACAGGCAGAGCTGTAGCAATGTTCAGAATATAGGCAGAGATGTGACAATATTCAGAATACAGGCAAAACTGTAGTGATGTTCAGAATACAGGCAGAGCTGTAGCAATGTTCAGAATATAGGCAGAGATGTGACAATATTCAGAATACAGGCAAAACTGTAGTGATGTTCAGAATACAGGCAGAGCTGTAGCAATGTTCAGAATATAGGCAGAGATGTGACAATATTCAGAATACAGGCAAAACTGTAGTGATGTTCAGAATACAGGCAGAGCTGTAGCAATGTTCAGAATATAGGCAGAGATGTGACAATATTCAGAATACAGGCAAAACTGTAGTGATGTTCAGAATACAGGCAGAGCTCATGTGTCCAGCTCCCCCAGCAAAACCCCTATCATATGTCCAGCTCCCCCCAGCAAAACCCCATCATGTGTCCAGCTCCACCCCAGCAAAACCCCATCATGTGTCCAGGCCCCCACCCAGCAAAACCCCAAAATTTGTCAAGCTTCCCCGCCAGCAAAACCCTTTATTTACCTTTGCCGCTTCCGTCATGTATCCTCTGTCCCCCGCGCCGTCATGGCAAAGCCGCAAACCCCCGTGAGATCTGACGGGGCTTTTGAAAGCTCGGGTGACGTCACCCGAGGCGCGAGGGGAGATCCGAGCAATGCTCGGATCCCGCCTCGGATCCTTAAGTTCGTGTGGGCTCGGTTCTCTGAGAACCGAGCCTGCACATCTCTAATAATAACACCGTCACCGGTCATCAGTAACTACACCCCACCACAGTCACCTATCATCAATAAAAGCAACTCCACCACAGTCACCTGTCAACAATAACTACCCCCCCACTACACACACTATCTATTGCCTATCTATCTATATAAAAGCCATTCTGCTCCTCACCGTTATACGCATGCGCAGTAGTGTCCACACATTGGGATGCTACTGCGCATGCCCAACTGTGAGGGGCAGAAAAAACTTTAAAAAAAACACACGCACACACACACACACACACACAAACACACATTCCCCCCTCCCCCCGTGAGTCCCCTCTTACTTACCTTTAGCGGCAACAGGAAGCTCCCAGTATAGGGACCGGCTACATAATTTTTTTCACGTCTTTATGACGGGCTTTAGACTAGTAATACTATAAAAAGTGGCAATGATGGACAGAGGGCGGGGCTTTAGGACACAATTTGCATATATTTTGTAATCAGGCCCTGTGGCCTGAATTGGACACAAATCCAAGAAATGAGGGACGAGGAGGCCTGTCACAAAACTTAGGGTTTATGAACAGATTAATTGACTAATTCTGCCAGTAAGGGAGAACCCTTGGCACTATCCAGTCTTTTCAAATGAAGTCTATTCTATGAATAAAGTCATCTGTAAATAGTATATGAATCAGATTAAATATCCTCCAGACAATAGCAATAGCAACAAAAAAAAAAAAAAGAGCAGTAACCACAGTGTTCAGCCAGCGCTGGTCACCTGGCACACTGCGAGAGTAGCTCAGTCTCACACCCAGGTGCACCTCGGAAGCCTTTGCCTTCTTATAATTCTATTTTAATGTTGCTGTTTCTGTTTTGTTTTGCCTCCGGAATATCTCCCTAGAAAAGTGGGCATCACTCACCGCCAGGAAAGGGATTTTTTAACCTCTTTTCTGAGGTGAATCTCTGCCATGAGGTAAATAAGCACCTCACAATAGGGATAGTGGGGTGGGCAACTAAAAGTAAGGAGGGACTACCTATACTTTAGCACAGGGCTGCCATCAGGAAGGGACAGCCGGGACTACTGTCCCAGCCCCGGATAAGGCCCACCATCATTAGCAGACAATGCACAGGGAAGATGGGCTCCACCCATGTGACATCACCAATTATGTAATATAGGGGGTGGGGCTCTTTAATGTAACGCGGGCCCCACAACTTCTAACCGCAGCCCTACTTGTGTAGTTTACTTGCAAACTAGCAACATCAATACAACAAAGTATTTCATGCAATGTATCAATCTCACAAATGATTTATGACTTGTTATGTTTCGATGGATATTTTGAGAAAAACTATTGTTTATGTTATGCATAACTGTATATGCCTTGTGACTTATTAGGTTCCTTGAATTATTTTCTCTGTCAGAGTTTGGATACTCCATTGTAGCATATTAATTGCATACGTGACAGCAATTTATGTCAGCTTGGATTAAAATTCAGAGATAAACACCTACATTCTATGCTCAAAAATCGATGCTGTGACTACTTGGTACCTACTGTAAAGATAACACACAATTATATTTCCCCTTTTTTCTTTCTAATTGCGATTGATAATGCATCATCTAAAAGTATTCTTTACCCTAATTGTGTGAGAAGTATATAAGATTACCATCAGAAACCACATAATAACCTTTTTTAAACATTGTCACCAGTGTCTGTATTTTTTAACAAAAATAATATTTTTACAATAAAAAATAACAATAAAAGTTAAGTTTTAACAAATGACTGTAAAGATAACAAGGGGCTTTATAAACTCTTCTCTTTCTTGCTTTTCTTGATTATATATAATATTTTTTAGTGTATTTATAATATTATTTGGATATATCAGTCTGCCCTACAAAAGAAAGCTGTGCATCTTTTGTACTCTTTTCTATTCTGTTAAAACAAGCAACAACAAATTGTGGGGTTTTAAAATGTGTAGGTGAAAAACCTGGAACAAATCTAGTATCCCTTCCCCACTAACCTGGTGCTTCAATTACAATAGTTAGGCATATTCCCAGAAGCAGCTTCCCTCCACTTTGATGTTTTAAAATATTAGCCACCTTTTCACTTATTGATAATTCTCATATGACATAATTGATTTGACAAATTAATTATAAGACACTTTGAGGCATATTCATAAATTGCAGTTCTTGACACCTTGAAGAGAACCATAACCAGAATAGACGCCCTTTGTCTAATAATAAATGCTCCTAAAGTTTCAATACATTGGTACTTAATAATAATGATTTCCCAAGTGCAGCACTGATGTTAGTCTGAATTTTGTGTCATGTCTTGAGGAAATGGAGACTAACAATCATGGTCTGCAATACACATGTCAGATTTCCACAATGGTAGCTGAACAATTTGTACTTTTTCATGCTCACGGTACAATTAAGCATTCTCTAAAGATCACTGGCTGATATGGCAACCATTCGGGGACACAAATCAAATCCAAGAAATGAGGGATGATTAGGCCTTTCATAAAACTTAGGGTTTATGAACAGATTAATTGATTCATTCTGCCAGTAAGGGAGAACCCTTGGCACTATCCAGTCTTCTCAAATGAAGTCTATTCTATGAATAAAGTCATCTGTAAATAGTAAATGAATCAGATTAAATATCCTCCAGACAATAGCAATCTCAAGAAACACTTTTACAAATATAGCATGCAGCAACAGGAAGGTATGGAAGTCACAGCCCATTTATGTGTGTTGAAATGCATCAGCCTCAGACCTTCACAGTTATGGCATGGTTGCCTACTTTTGCAAATGAATATCAGGGAGATTGTGAGAGCACTATCAAGGTGCTGCACAAAAGGAGTGTGTTCTGTACCGCCAAAGAGGTGTGTCCTGTGAATAGCTCCACCCATAGGTGTATCTAGCACTGCCAGGAAAACTATTTTACAATAAAATAGCAGTATCAGTATTTATTGATTATTAAATTGTCCGTGAATACTTTCAGTGCTATCTTTATAGAAAAGATAAAAGTGACACTGCAGCAGAGTCTTTCATTACATCTTGGCCTCCATGAAATTGGCCATCTCCATAGACCTCAATGGATAAAATTAGAATCAGGGAGATTACCAAACACTTCAGGGAGTCAGGGAGAGTACCCAATCTTCAGGGAGTCTCCCTGATATTCAGGGAGAGTTGGCAACTATGAGTTATGGTAAAATGAAAAATGGCAGCATAATCCAATGAACTAAATTCAACCAGGTTCAACTCCTCCAGGCATAATGTCAGTGGCAACCAAAATTAATATATAAAAAAATGAATCCCACCACAGGGTATTTAACATAAAAGTTAGCAAGTTTCCCCAAATCGTATTATTGCAAACATATTTAAATTATTCTACAGTGTTATCCTATACCATCTCAGATGGGGGGTTATTCCCCTTATCAAGTACCCTTTCAGTGACAGTGAAGTAATTTTTCTGCACATTCCCTCTAAACCTACTACCCTCCAGTTTATATACATGTCTAAGGCACCTCTTCCTTTGATTTGCACCCCTCTTGTACCTAGTTACACCATTTGATATATGTGAAAGCTGCTATCATATCTCCCCTGAACCTTCTCTGCTCCAAGTTATATATGTTTACTTCCTCTGAGGGCCGGATCCACAATCGGGGTGGCTGCCCGGGGCCCTCACACACAAGGAGCCCCCACAAAGTGGAAATGTCTGTCACGACTCCTGGCAGCACTAAACACTCTGGCTGACTTAGAGACATTCTGTAGTGTCTCTTAGCTCTATACTGTTTCGGAGAAGCATGCAACAGGAAGGTTGTCACTGATTGACAGCCCTGATCCACCTATGAACACTGTTACTACGAGGAGGGTCTCCAGTATAGTAATGCTGTTTTAAAAAAAAAAAAAATAACACAAAAATGACACACAAATACAATAAGAGAGCTTTGCCAAATATCCTTTGTAACAGGAAATTGAAAGCACAATAAAATGAGTTCAGGCATCAATTGCAAAGAATGCTTAGTAAAGGCTCCTTTTTTATATTAATCTGTTGTTTATACTATTATTAATATATTGGTTGTTTGAATTAATTTTTTTATTTAGAAATACAATTTATTATTATATATATATATATATATATATATATATATATATAACTTTCTTCTCATTCTGTGGCTTATTTCTTCCCGTCCCTCTTCTCACTCCATTGAATAAATGATATGAAATCTCAGGGGTGGGGCATTATAGACCTTTATTATTATAGTAATAACAAACCTAATATTTACTCTGTATGTCCCCCTTAACCCCAAAACGCCCACCAGCAGAAGGTAACATGGCTGATTTCCCTGCCAGAACACAGAAGAAAAATCTGTGTGAGGGAAGCCAGCCATCTTGCTCCTCTCATGTTAAGCCTGATTACACCCAGGGCTGTCAGTTGTCATGTGCAACAGCAGAAAAATCCTATCTTTATAATGGGACATATTTTCCAAATTATAAAAAAACAAACAAACCCTGTCATTTTCTCACAAATGTCACACCCCAAAGGCTCTCCCTGAAAGTTAACAAAAAAGCAGTTAGTGTAAGGATGCCCTATACATTTCCCCAAAAACTTGTAGTTTTGTAAATTTTCTTTATTTTTCTATAAATGGCATGCGACACCAACAGATGATTCCTTATGAAGAGGTGAAATTTTCATCTTAATCTGTAATATACTTTCTGATATAGCCCCTCAAACTAGCCCCGCTCTCTCACAGAATTAGATCTTAGAGTCATGCTTAATATAAGGGTATGACTGTGCCTTTAAT
>WWET01002602.1:222063-232760 GCA_011038615.1 Limnodynastes dumerilii | reverse complement strand
CGCTCTCTAGGAGGATGGATGCAAAGCAACGTGTGCGTGTGTGTGTGCGCATGTGCGTGTGTGTGTGCATGCGTGTGTGTGTGTTCATGTGCATGTGTGTAGCTTTAGCTATCTGTGTGTGTAGATATAGATCTCTCTATATAGAGCTATACATCTACACTCAAATACACACGTGTATGTATTCACACATATTCAGAAGGGGGACCCCACAGTTCACTTGCCCAGGGGCCCCCACAAACCTTAATCTGGCCCTGCTTTTGCCTATGACTTGGTTCTGCTTCTTTCGGTAGTTTTTCGCTATTTCCTGATTCGCTGAGGTATGGCGCTCCTATTCTCCGTATCGCATTGATCGCTGACTATAGGAATTGCAACCTACACATCACAAAGTCATATAAATCTCTACCAAGTAGTGAATACCCGGGCACAAAAGATTCCACCTCTATAGTACAGCTGCACATATATCATCATATAGGTGGACGTGATCCGGTGGATCGTGACATCTGATTTGCTACAGGTTGTAATTACAGACAGGAAACTTCAGATTTCATCAGAAAAACAATATGAAAATTGTAAAGAAATATAGAAATATGTATAAGAATCGGTAAATCATTGATACCAGTCATATTTATCATAAACCTTTTTAAATAATGTGAATTGTTTAACAAAAATTCAATTGAAAACGCGTCTGTAATAATCCTTTTGATTTCCCTTGTGATATTTCTCCTTTTATTATACATTTTATTTTCAATCTGTCCTTGAAATTCCAGCGCTCTTGGAAAATGAAGGCTCATTCTCACGGCTGCATAGGAGTCCGGGGATCTGTCCCATGTTTCCTGAGCGGGTGACACCGCCTGAACAGAACATTAAAAAAATGGATAATTGAAATAGATCAGATTTATTTACTGTCATTTCTGCAAATCATCCGTGAACAGTCTTTGTTCTAGTTTTGATCTGTTGTCCATTTGACAGGGAGCATAGTAGATCAATTTAACATAGAGATCAATGATCCTTATTTTTACATCCATTCCCGCTGTATTTCATGTGACACGGAAGCATTGGCGCCCGGACCCATTAAAAGCCCTGTAAGTCCTGACGTATAATGACATGTCTGCAGACTGGTTGCAGGAATGGTTCCAAAACTTTCTCAGTTTAGGGCACCCTTAGTGTTTGAGTAATTGTTTCCTGTGCCCCTATGCCAGAATAAATATTTAGTAGTCCTGGTTTTTAAGTAGTTTTAGTAAGATTTCAGATCACTACATGATTTAGTTTTTTTTGCAAAAATAATACACATACATAAAAAAAAAAATTAGATATTGTTTTTTCAATGCCTTTCAGGGTTGCCGACTCCCGAAATTTGGGCAGGTCTCCCGGTATCCCGGGAGAGCCGGCAAAGCTCCCGCAAGCCCCACCAGCCATTAATTATTACTGTAATCCTTAGCGTTACTAGGGATGTGCGTCCATCCACTGAAACGCTAGAGATTACAGGAGTGATTGACAGGGCGGGGCTTAATGAGGCGATTTGCATAAATCATGTCATTAAGCCCCGCCCCTTGCAGAAATCCATGGCTTTTATCCGGATTCTCTCGTAAGGAAGTTCTAAAAAGTCGGCAACCCTGTGTCTTTTCTTTCAAGAGTCATAGATTACTGCACTAAGCATTATTACCACACACCCTGTGTCTCTCCGTAGTAGTGATATCCCCTCCAGTGGCAGGCTGGGCCAGGGGGCAGGGGGGGCTTGTGCCCCCGGGCTGCGCTGCTTCTTCCCAGTTTTGGGCCGGTCCCTGGTGGTCTAGTAAGGCCACATAATCCGCGCCACATGTACATCAAGGCCGCGGACTATGTGGCCAGACCATGCGCTGCGGAGGAGGAAGAGGAGCACAGCCGACATCCCTGCTATCAGCCGCCGTTGTGGTTAAACAGAACAGCTGATCGCAAACCTCCTATCAGCTGCCGGGGTTTGCGATCAGCTGCTCTGTGTTCTGCTCGGTAGCTGATAGCAGAGACTTCCTGCCTGCACAGGAAGCAGGGACATCGCGCGCCGCGGAGGATGGGGAGGGTGATGACAATGTGAGGGATATTGGGGGGTGGCTGATGACCTGGTGAGGGATACTTGGGGGGGGGCTGGACACATATAAGGGGTAGAGATAGAATCTGAACACATATGAGAGACAGACGTCTAAGCTTGACACATATGAGGGGAAGATATGAAAGCTGGACACACATAAGAAGCAGAAATGGAGGATGGACACATATAATGGGCAGAAATGGAAGCTGGACACAAATAAGGGGCCAAACTTGAAGTTTAGCAGATTTAAGGGATAGAAATGGAAGCTGGGCAGAAATGGAAGCTGAGCACATAGAACTGACATAATTAAAGACTGGATGCATGTGCAAAGGGCATAAATGGAGGCTGAACATACATGCAAGGGTCAAAAATGGAGGATAGACACAAATACAAGAAGAGAAATGGAGGATAGACACACATACAAGGAAAGAAATGGAGGATGGACACACATACAAGGGGCAGAAATGGAGAATGGACACACATACAATGGGCAGAAATGAAGGCTGGACACACATACAGGGGGCAGAAATGGAGAAAAAACACACATACAAGGGACAGAAATGGAGAATGGACACACATACATGGGCATGAATGGAGGCCACATTAAAGGACACATAAAGGGGATGGAAATGAATGCCGACATTTTTTATTTCTTTGTTTTTTTTGTTTTTTTTAAGGAAGGGACACCAAAAACATTTTTTTGCCCTGGGCTCCCCTAGGTCTAGAATCATCTCTCCTGGGGCTCACAACCTGAGCACAAAATCTCATGCATCTTGTGTCCCATAAATCCTAGTACCCGGTAATCCTAAAGACATGAAGATGATTGATTGACTCCAGTGTGTGTTTTTATTTCTGACCAATATAATGAATGATCTCATTCATATGATGAATGTAAATATAATCTTACTGGAACTGTCCTGGTCTGTTCACTCACCTCTAGTATTCAATAACAAATGTCTTCTCTCTGTAGATGGGAAGTCTACATCTCAGATGGATAAACTGATTGCTGTCCCAGGAGAAGATATCACCATCCCATGTCATTACCCTCAGGAGATCACAGAGGAAGTACAGCAAGTCATTTGGTATAGAGGAGGCAGTGAATTTTGTATGTCAGAGGAAGTTCAAATTTACGACTCTGACAAAATTTATACGCACAGCCCGTTATCACTGGTGAATTTCCCTACCAAGGGTTCACTGCGCATGAATAACATTACCTTATCGGATGGATTTTATTACTGCTGCAGTGTGAATACCACTAAAGGCAAATTAAAAAGAAACAGTACACAACTGATTATTGAAGGTAAGTATATATAAAGGATAAAGAGTCATGGAGTTATGAGAAAAGGTAAGCTAGTCCAGGCATGTTTACTTTAGAAAAGTGGCATCTAAGAGGAGATATGGGACCAGATTCAGAGAATGAAAATAAAAGAGGAAAGTTACTCCTGGGCTAATCCATGTTGTTTGCAGGGGAGTCATATTTTATCTGTTGTAAACTGTATTAGAGTTGAGAGGTGATATTTCCTATCCCAAGACTAAATAACAGTGTGATAGTAAAGCTGGTCAGTATCTGTGTGCAGTAAGCAATTCAAATATATATCCCTGCATGCAAATAATACAATTATCTTGACTTCCCCTGCAATCAACATGGTTTTGCCCAGGTGTAACATTCCTCTTTTAGGACCGTATTCACAGATATGATTTTTCGTGGTTATCTATGCGTATATTTAGGAGCGGATTAACTGCTCATGCGTAGCGACTTTTTCCATGCAAGTTACGTAGGATTTAGTCACGGAAGTACATTAGGCACGGACTTCTGAATCGCACTTAGGGACATATGTAAGGAGGGGCGGGGTTGTCTTCTATGCGCTGCGGATAATGTGTGGCACCTTATAAATAAATGTTAATAAGTTACGTGAAGTTGTCGGAGGGAGGCATTTAAATGAGCTTTTGATGGCGTGCTTAGTCATGTATGTACATCCGTAAGTAACATACGCACATAAGTACATACGTAAAGTTAAGGTAGCCCTGTGGAAGTGCAAGTCAACAAAAATCCCATGCACACTGCTGTGTGACTGATCATACACAGCACTGAGCACTGTTACCATACACTCTGTCTCTCCATAGTAATATCCCCTCAGTCCTGGTAGTTACACTGCTGTGTGACTGATCATACACAGCACTGAGCACTGTTACCATACACTCTGTCTCTCCATAGTAATATCCCCTCAGTCCTGGTAGTTACACTGCTGTGTGACTGATCATACACAGCACTGACACTGTTACCATACACCCTGTCTCTCTCTATAGTAATATCCCCTCAGTCCTGGTAGTTACACTGCTGTGTGACTGATACAGCACAGCACTGAGCACTGTTACCATACACCCTGTCTCTCTCCATAGTAATATCTCCTCAGTCCTGGTAGTAACACTGCTGTGTGACTGATCATACACAGCACTGAGCTCTGTTACACCCTGTCTTGTCTCTCTCCATAGTAATACCCCCTCAGTCCTGGTAGTAACACTACTGTGTGACTGATCATACACAGCACTGAGCACTGTTACCATACACTCTGTCTCTCCATAGTAATATCCCCTCAGTCCTGGTAGTAACACTGCTGTGTGACTGATCATACACAGCACTGAGCACTGTTACCATACACCCTGTCTCTCCATAGTAATATCCCCTCAGTCCTGGTAGTAACACTGCTGTGTGACTGATCATACACAGCACTGAGCACTGTTACCATACACCCTGTCTGTCTCCATAGTAACATCCCCTCAGTACTGGTAGTAACACTGCTGTGATCATACACAGCACTGAGCACTGTTACCATACACCCTGGCTGCTCCATTGTGTGATATATTGCTCTTACCCTTATATATCAATCCCCAAAGTCCATAGAGTGTAAGCTTTCCTCTTACCCCCCAGTCTTACAATAATTGTTAAACTTGTAAAGTGCTACGTAATCAGGGTTGCCGACTTACCCCGCATCAGATTACTCTATTTAAGAAGGGTTTGAGCTATGCCCCAGACGCAGAACCTAGTGTTTATTGCTCTGAATCGATTCACTAGGACTCTGTGTCATAAACGTTTTTTTTGCACAGTGACAGGCTACTAATTCTATTGTTAATATTGCTTCTGATGTAATAGATCCACTAGATAAAGAAGATTATGCCTGTATTGACATGCTGGAAAGTTTGCTAAGAGAAAATGTCGGAGGGGACTCTATAGGGGGTACAAATACTGTGGGTAAAAAAGTCTTTAAGAATCCATCCAACTTTTTCCCAACCTCACAGAAGATGGGAGCTATTGATCTATTCTATCAACTAACAATGGATGACTTCCAAGAAGGAACATAAACATAGTGACCCTATTGGAAATCTAACGAGAGGTGAACGGGTTGCACTCAGAGAGCTGAGGGAAGATCCCCATGTGGTTATCAGACAATCTGCTAAAGGGGGGGGGGGGGTATGGTATTAGATAGGGGTTTGTACATTAAGGAAGCTTTGAGACAACTGGAGGATGGGGAGTTCTACTTGCCCCCTGTCTGGGGACCCCACTAAAGAGTACAAACTTGAGCTGCATGACCTCTTAACAGGGGCGCTTGATTTGGGTCTCATAGACAGGGAGGAGTTCAACTTCCTGTTCAATAAGCATCCAGTAACCCCTATCTTTTACTACCTCCCCAAATTACATAAGACCTTGATTGACGCCCCATCATCTCGGGCATAGACTCTCTGACGTACAACCTCTCTGCCTATATAGATTCACACCTGCAGGGCTACGTCACGGGTCTCAGTTCATATTTGAGAGATACGCTACATCTCCTTAATAAGGTGAAAAACTTTGTATGGGAATCTTTTTACATCTTTGCTACTTTGGACGTTAAAGCCCTCTACACCCATATAACCCATCAGGGTGGGGTGGAGGCGGTCAAAGAATTTCTGGAGAGCGATGGTGGAGTCACTCCAGAGTTTTCCTAGGTTTTGTTACAGACCATTTTGTTTATGTTAACGCATAATTATTTTTCTTTTGAGTCGCGATTGTACCTCCAAATACTTGGCACTGCCATGGGCACCAGATTCGCCCCGAGCTTTGCCAACCTCTACATGGGGAAATTTAAGGAGGAGTATATTTGGGGTGGTGATATATGGGAGGTACATTGACGACCTGTTTATTATTTGGGATACATGTCATTTTTGCATCACGGATTTTGTTGAGTTTCTTAACACTAATGATTATAACCTTCATTTTTCTTTGACCTGGAGTGACTCCACGATCGACTTTCTGGATCTTACTTTGTATGTTGAGCATGATAGAATTATGACTAAGACCTATGTCAAACCCCTTGATGTGAACAACTTTCTCCATTTCCAAAGCGGTCACTATAGACCCTGGGTACAGCACACACCCAAGGTCAACTGTGCAGAATCAAACGTATTTGCTCGCAACCTGATATTTTTATGTCCCAATCACATGGACTACTAACTAGATTCCAATCAAGGGGTTACCCTGAAGCCATCCTGTAACAGGCCTTTTCGGAAGTGCAGGATTTGAATAGGGATCAGCTCCTATCTCCTAAGAGGGACACCAATAGCACAAAAGATAAGGAGTCCGGAGAGCCTGTCATGTTTATATCTAAATATAACAGGAGATCCAGTGCTATAAGAAAGATAATTGATAAGAATTATCAGGTTCTACTTGGAGACCTCATACCTAGAAGAACTCTGAGTGACAAACCTCGTGTGATTTACAAAAAAATCAAAATCTTACAAATATATTGGCACCTTGTATGCTTAAACCTATCCCCAATAAACCTTCAACTGAGCAGGGGGGGGTACAATGGTTACTATCTAGACCTATAGGGAGCTACAGGTGCGGCGGTTAACGCTGCCTCACCTGTAGTCACATTTGACATAGGGTACACATCTTTAATTCCTCAGTTACGGGACAGGTTTTTGAACTTATCGTTGATCGTTTGCTAATTGTAGCACAAATTATGTTATCTATCTCTTACAGTGTCCATGTGCCCTACAATATGTAGGGCGCACCATTAGACCTCTAAGAGAACGATTCCGCGAGCATCGTAGGAACATCATTAACAGATGTTCCACCCATAGCCTGTCCAAACATTTTGATCAAGTTCATGAGGGTAACCCAGACGGCCTGCTGGTTATGATCCTAGAGGTGATTGGGCCCATGCAGAGAGGAGGGGTTAGGTTTAGATCTCTTTGTCGACAGGAGATGCGATGGATTTTCAATCTTCATACACTTGCGCCCGAGGGGCTGAATGAAGCCCTTGAATTCACCACACTGGGTTTTTAGGTCCATCCCCTTTTTCTGTCCCCCCCCCTCCTCTCTACATGATGCCCATTCGCCTGCTGCTGCTGTTGGTGTTATTATTGTCTATTATTGACTGTTTTTCCACCATATTACATTGTCGCTACTGTTACTAATAACTGTCTCCATACCATATTTCATCATTATATTTAATACCAGCTTATGTTCCTTTCCTGTGGGGAGGAAGTACTCTTGTCCGTATTCTGCATCATTGGGTCTTGTTCTTCATATGATGTTTGATACCTTTAGGTTTTCTGTTGTTATGGGACTTCTAATTCTTCAGACATAGTCAGGTATCTATCCTGACTGTAGGCTATATCTGTTTAAGAACTGAGAACCTAAGTGTTAGCAACTATGGGCCTGATCCAGAACTACGCTTCCCCGCGATTTTACGCGTGGCGGAGACGTAAAATCACAGATTCGAACACACTGCGCATGCGTACCATAGAAAATATGCACATTCACATAGCGTAATTGTGAACGTATGGGAGATTCACGTATGTCTCACGTAAATACTTACGTGTGGGCGTGCCAATTTTACGTGAGACAACAATACGTGCGATTTACGTGAAGTAGGTGGAGGTTTGTATGTAAAGTGTACAGTATGGGCGTGCTAAGCGGCGTACGTTCACGTAGTCTATATGTCCGTTAGCGGACGTACGCGGTTACGTGAGAAAAAGTTAAGGTAGTGTTTGGGAAGCGTATCTTGACAAAATACGTACGTTCAAGGGGTGTGCCGAGGGGAGTGTAGCGAACTTACGTGTATGAAAATACGCTCCGCAAATAAACGTACAGCACACGTAGTTCTGGATCTACCCCTATGAGTGTATTTTATCTTTGTATAAATGCCTTCGAAGTCTACTCTTTTTCTCCCAGTAGTTGTCTTACTTCTGGGATATTGAATATTACACTGTGTTATGCTTCTCCAGGTTATATTTCCTGGGGTCTAATAGACATAGATCGTATATATTGTATAAGATATACATCTACCTAAAGCTACATAGATGCTACTAGGATGATAGAGTCATTTGGCTCCTTCTATCTGTCTCTTCTGAATGTAGTATTAACTATTAACATCTATATCATTATTCAATTCCCTATTTCTATATTTACCTGTATCTCCAATTTGCCAGAATAATAGTATTTAGCTATTCCCCTTTTTTTGTATGATATTATGAGGTAATACAGACGTTTCGTGTTTGTTTACCTTTATGTCCATATATTGGATCTACAAGCTTGGCCCCTTTAGGAGTATAACTACAGGAAGGGAATTCCAGATGTTCTTATTGTCATTCATTTATTTTTATATTTATGTTTATATTTATATTTATTTCTATTTTTATTGTTTATTGATTCAAATGTTATTGCTGTTTCCTCATATATACTTAACTATCTAAGTATTTTTATTGTATCAACACCAGTGTAACTTTTTATTTTGAAGCATTTGTATAGATAGAAACATGGCTGGACAGGTGTACTATTAATCAGTACCTCCTATAAAGGAGGAGTTAGCAATCCAGCAAAATCAGCTTGAGAAAGTGTCAGTTACGCGTCGCTGTAACCACCCGCTAAAATCACACGTGCTTGTGTTGTGTTGTGGAACGTTGGACCCGATATGTGACTGCATTGAGGCTTTTTCATCAGGACACAGCAAACTGTCTACCGGAGCCTGGTCGTATTGCCGCTTTGAACACACCTTGACGGTCGTCTCGTGAGCTGGACTGTGGATCCGGTTTTTCTTTCCTCTGTTACAGCACAGTCTAGGACGGCTCCAGAGTTACTTACCTTATTGATTGAAGATCGTTTATTTGGACTCCAGCACTGGGCTGGCCACCCGCTGTTGTGCTTATAGGTGGGACTTACTTTCCACCAGGAGGACGTCTGGTATTTCCCTTCGCAAGTCGGGTAACCTCCTTTCATCTACCTTGTTTCCCACTCAATATGCAATATTGTGATCTCCATTTGAGACTGTCTATCCATAAGTCCCATTTATGACTCTACTACTCTTGCAACTTATCTCCCAACACATGTGCACATTAAGCGGTGATACTATATGACACTTGGTTGTCTTTTTAACTGTTTTATTATTGCTTTTTCCTTGATTTAATTTATGCTAATAAATGTGAATTTTTTTGTTATACACTGGTGTTGATTTTTTCAGCCATCACAGTCAGATCCTGCATGCTAATCAATGTACTGATTTTTACGCAGGTTTGTTAATGATATTATATATCACTACCAAATCAGATCTCAGCGCTGTCTTTCCCTTTTGGGTTCTGTGTGGGATTTTTTAGAGCTTCCCTCCGGGAGAACCCAGAGGGAAGCCATAGATTTCTGCAAGGTGGTGGGGCTTAATGACTTGATTTACGCAAATTGTGTAATCCCCGCCCCCTGTCAATCACCCATGTCATCTCTAGGGTTTCAGGGGATGGGTGGGGCTTGATGACGTCATCAAGCCCCGCACATTCCTAGTAACGCTAGGGATTACAGTAGTAATTGATGGCCATGACCCCCCCTAGTTAGGTGCCTCACATACCTAGTAGAAAATATACCCCTGGGGGAGGGGGCACTAATTCCCGTCTAGGTTTCTGTATAGAGAAATGAATTATTGTTTTGTGGCAGACTCCTCAGTTTGTAATGGCGCACGGTGGACTTTTTATTACCTTCCAAACTACTTCATCTCTGGGGAATTGTGAAATATCTCCCAGCATAGTGTTACACGTGACGTCTTATTCTTCTTTTATGTAAATAGGGAGTGACAGACACAACAACTAGGCATAAATGTCTATTTCCCTCGCATATTTACTATGGACGTATCACATTCATTGTTGAGTCTTTTCATTAGTGCTGCATTTATACCACAGTTGCTAGAAAGGAATCCTTCACAACGACACTGCGTTCCGGAATACACGGGCTCTGCTAACAAGTACAGACAGCACTTTTATGATTAATTCTCTTTTTATTACATTTTCATGTTTAACATCAATAAACTGTAACAGCGATACGTGAATTACTGCTCTTCACAAGATGCTTTAATGGATGTTTACAAGTGAACTAAACCCTAACAAGAGACTATGTAAAACAACACAGGAGGTTATTCTTGTATATTACATTAGCGATCTCTGGGACTTCCCACTTGCGTCAAATTGGCGAATGTCATTCCACAATAATGAGGCCAGGAATGTACCGCTCTCCCTCTTTTAATGACATCCCCGGCTTAATTTGATATGTTGTTTTTAATGCAACGTAATGAAGCTCCTTTAGAATAAAAAATATCTGTGATACAGATGT
>WWET01002602.1:202328-213921 GCA_011038615.1 Limnodynastes dumerilii | reverse complement strand
TCCCTATCTGTCTGATTCCATATTATTGGTAAGTGTAGCAGCATTCTGCAAGAGACACAGGGCTGTTATTACATTACTGCTTATTGCTGGTATTCCGGCCAGGAGGAGGCTTCCCATAATACCGACTGGCGTTACCACAGCCAGCCAATTAACAAGCTGCATGGGCCCCCAGCTGAGACTGACAGGACACCTGTGCAGCCAATCAGTGCAGAGAATGACAAAAGGCCTGTGCAACCAATTAGCTACAAGGGCTTCCTGTCAATCTCAGCAGCTCCTCCCTCTTCAACATGGAGCATCACTCCCAGCAGGAGAGATCTGTGGGGGCTGATATCGGGACCTTTCCCTAGGGAAAAATCGTTCCGATTTTACGGCCATCTTTTGCTAGAGGTTATAATCGCTCAGGTCAGTGGTCAGCTTTACAATCTTTACATTGATCGATTTAATGATTGGAAGTAAATATTGTGTCCCCATACACAGCATACAGATCAACTGCAGAGGTAGATGCAGAAAGTAACTAATATGGACTTACATTCCGCCCCCTTCCATAAAATGTCTGGAGGCTTTATATACCAGACAATGTCATACCCAAGACTGGACGGCAATTTGATTTACATCAGTATCTAATGAAATTAATAGCGCGTCATTCCTTCCTTTAGAGCGTTTTTGAGATGATTCATACTTTGCTTCATTTTAATATGCAAATTGGAATCACGTCGAGTTTTGCGTTCAGCCAAATCGTAAAATCCGGACTCATCCATAGTGTAAAGAGGCTTTTATATGAAACCATCATTAGAGTCATTTTAAATGAATTTACCCTCGGCAGTCTATGCGCCATTTAAAATCAGACAGCGATGTGTCAAGATCTCAGAATAATCCGTAATAATGATTATATGTGACACATGCTGTAATGGGATCCGTGTTTTCTCAGTGCATTGATCTGTTTTGTTGAACTCTTGTAGAAAATGACTTGTGATAAGTTTCTTTGTCGTCACGCAATTTATTGAAGGTAAAATTGTGACTGTATAATGTGTGTGAGAGGGATGGTGCTGTATGTATTGCATGGAACACATAAGACTATCAGCTGTTACTTACTACAGTCTTGTGTAATACACATTTGTGGTCTTGGAAGAGGTGCTGCATTTGTCTCATATTATTTAATATTTGCGATATAACAAAATATATCAGCTTTAAAAAACTGTAAGCAAGAAAAATGCTATTTTTAAGTGTTCCATTAACTGCTGGCACTTAGGTAAAGTCTCCTTGCACCCCTGCCCTTTACCCTGTTGTTCATAATAATCATCCTCTGAGTCTCTGGTAGAAACGTTTTTTGACTGAATATATAAACACGTCCGTATCAACTCTCAAACTGACAAAATATACTGTAGGAAAGACCAAATCTCAGTATTATTATTCTTCTGCTCCTATGAAAAATTGAACACTTTTGTATTTTATTTTGTATTTCATGACACGTAAGATTGTATTAAATTATTAGCTAGAGTGACCCAGGCGTTACTTATTGTGCATAAAAGAACCTTGAATTATATTGTCATTTTGCTGACTACAAAGGAGCGTGGACAAAGCTAAGCGAAATCAAAGGAAAATGGGTTTTATGGTGGACGGTGTGAAAATCCACATCCTGGGTTTGCGGTTTCTGAATGCGATCGTGGTGTTGGGTTAATGCTTCTACAAGCTTTCAGAATTTCCATTACAATAAAAAATAAAACTATATAATTTGGAGATTAGTCGATGCCAAGAAAAACTACTGATTTTTAAAAGTGTTTCATATATTAAATTTCAGTTGGATTTGCAGACGGCGGTGCCTGGAGGAGAGGGGAGCTGCCCATCCTGTACCCATGGATGATATGTCAGCCAGGAGTAGAGACAGTGCTATGATGGCAAAGGCTGGCATGGTCTTTATATACTCAGGGGATGTAGTTGCCACGGTGATGACACTGACCCAGTCTACAGCTTATATCAGTGCCGATTAAGGTAAAGTTGCAGGAAGGCGATGGTTAGTGTTAGGATGAAGAAAACGTACCGGTCTCTGTGGGACTCTTTGTAGAGACAGCAGGCGTGGAAACAACTTTGTCTCTCCAGAAACTGCCAAAAACTAACGCCAGTCATTGTTGTAGTGCCGAAAAGTGATCTACTAAAAGACAGATCATTGAATCGGTGAACACACCGGCGCTCAGCACATAGGACCTGATTCACAGTTAAGAATCTGCAGGTTTTTAGGTGCGTATATTTAGGAAGGGATATACTGTGCGGGCGTAGTAACCTAAAACACAATTTACATAAGACTTAAGAACGGGGCGGCTCTGAACCACCATTATGAACTTACTTCCTCAAGGTACGTAGTGACTTAATAACTAAGGGGCTGTCAGGAAAACGTAAGAACAAACATTAGAATATTGGGTGGAGAGAGGCATATAAATGCATACTGTTTATGAACTACCTGCCGGCAACGTGACAGCTTGACGTGAGTTTCCCCACACTATACGGAGGTCTACCTGCGCCCTTGCTAATCAGTCCCGTTTGTAGATATCCCAACTTGAGGTGTAACTTATCTTCCCAGCCAAATATAGCCCCAATATGCTGAAATAAAATTGCTCGTCTCCTGCTCTGATCTGGAGGGGAGATAATTGAGATTGCAAGGAAACAGATGGCGAAACGCGTTATTATACTGATATAATTGGTAGGATGCAAGAAAGAGCGACTTCTCTAATACAGCTGACAGAGTTACAGAACGGCGTCATTCTTGTTAAAATATATGACAAAAATTATGAGTAAGAAGACGCGGGAAATTCCAGAGGAGGACGAGGAGATCTATCTGGGGTATTGCTGTCATGGTGAAGTACAGAGTGATGGCTGCAAACACAGAACACAATAATTTGAAGTCAAATAAAATATAACATAGATATTTTATGACTAAATGCAGAGAAGTAACATATTTTATCAAGATAAAAGTAACAATTATTCTGAGATGATGAATTGGCAGCAGACAGATTGGAGGACACTCTCTCCCCTGGTGGACATAACATCTCCACAATCATCGCACGTTACTCTGATCAGTGATAAAGTAAAAGTTATGTTGTTCTGTTACTTTACTGATTTACCTTCCCCGTTCCTGGCCGATCGCCGGCGTCACTTGGACAGGAACCAATTTATCACAATGTATTATATATATAACGGGCAGATGTTCAGAAGCTTGTTCCCAATATGGACCTGTCCCAAAACTGCGTTATGTCCTGCATTTTCAGATGTATTACTCTGGCTTGTATACTGTAATCAAAAAGGTGCTTTATTACTGGGCCATATTCAGAGAACCGTCCGGAAAAAATACGCAATTATTCGCACGGACGCAGCAAGGCCATACCCCTGACACTCCCTTCACATGGACGGGTTTTCTGTGACTTACGAGTTGTCCCGGGACTCGCCGCGAAAACGGTTCTCTGAATACGGCCCCTAGCGTTGCTAGGCAGGGGGGCAAGACTTGAGGCCACAAGTCACTTGCGGGAGATTTTCAGGCTCTCCGGGGATACCGGGAGAACTGCCCGAATTTCGGGAGTCTCTCAGACATCCCAGGAGAGTCAGCAACCCTGAATTACAGTTTACGCTGAAACATATGCATCAGCCCCTGGTCTAAGTCCAGGGCCCATAGCAACCAATCAGATTCTAGCTGACATTCTCTAGTATGTGATAGGAGAATGAAAGCTAGAATATGATTGGACGCTATGGGCAACATCTCTGCTTTTCCTTTCCAGCAGCTTGGTAAATCTAGCCCCAATATATATATACACATCCTCTAACTTGTATTAGTAAATTTGAGTGCTGTCTTTCTATTTCTATTTGTCCCTCCCACCCTGTAGTTTGACCTTGCACATTATGCTTTGGAAAGGTGAATGTGTTTTTAGTTTCTAATTTGACGCAGGTGGTAATGAGCCTAGGTGGCACAATTTTCATCTTACAATCAGTCGTCAATAGCATACGGTCTGATTTTAGGCTCGTCTTGGAGCACTCAAATGAGGTGCAGTGCCGAGGCGGAAGGCGAGCACCTGGTTTGTGTTTTTAGTTGTATTAGTTATCTGATGTTACAATTGTCTGTACAACATGTGACCTGGAAGATGTTTATCTGCTTTCTTGGCTCTTATCAATTCAGCATTTCAATATGATCCTATCTGGATCCCAAAGTTATATTTGACCATTTCAAATAATAATTCAGTTTAATTAATAAATTTGAATTTTACCCACAAATAAGTATCTGTCGTCTTGAGTTGTCTCTTTAATGGGTGAAGTGACATGGTTGGGGGGGACACACATCACGCATGGGAGGTTTATAGGTTTATAAGTGCAAGAAGAAACAAACAAAGGGCCGCATTCAGAGAAACGTCCAAAACAAGTACGTAATTATTTGCATGGACGCAGCAAGGCCACACCCCTGACACTCCCCTCACACGACTCACAAGTGACTGGACCTGCCTTATCTTTCCGTGGGCATTTGTGTGCGTTCAGTTGTCCCGTATGTGTGTATCTAACTAACCGCGCCCACACTCCTTCATTAAAATGGCTCCCCGCGCCCATTTTTATTTAAATTCTCACGTGCGCATTTTAACATGGGAGATACGTGCGTATTTACCCACATGCGATTCACAAGTCCGTCCGCGAGGCACTTCCGCATGTATAGTCTACGTGAACTCCATAAATAAAGTTATTACGCATGCGCAGTTGAAACAAACCTAAAAATACACACGGGACTCGCCGCGAAAACACATCTCTGAATACGGCCCTTTATTAGAAATGGTGAAAAATAAAAAATAAATGATTTCTATTACTGTACATTATTAAAACGTGAAAACAATGTAATACTATGCAGCATCTTCATAACTAAAGAAATTAGTTTACAGCTTAAAATTCTAACACAAGAGCCCAAAATAGCGTGTGAGCCTCCTGGACATAAACCGGACCTGGGGCTGGTCCAAAAGTTGTGATGTAAACACCCCTTCGTTACGTCTGTGATCGGCTCTGGATCGTGGGACTTGCTTGGGCCCTTGCTGTTCACTGTCTATGGACTTGATTCACAGATAAGAAGCTTCTGCTATTTCTGTGCGTATTTTTAGGAATGGTTAAACTGCGCAGGCGTAGTACCGTTACTTACGCAATCTACGAAGGTTTTAAGAACGTTGATCCCTTAAGAGCGATTCACGCTGACGTTACTAATGAGATAAGTATGAATAGGCATGCTAGAAAGAGTTAAGAAGGAAGATAAGAAAAGTGGGTGGGGGGAAGCATTTAAATTGGGCAGAAAGGGCGCGGTTTGCTAAGTACGTTCGTTCTTTAGCAACTTAAGAAGAGACATACGCACAGGAAGATAAGGCTGCCTCTGGGCTGCGAGGTTTGTGTGTAATGAGACTGAGATGTAAAAATCTAATATTATGACCATTTGCCAACTTGAACAAACCATCCATCGCTGGGCCTGTCCTGTTATGGAGGGTGAGATAGCCCCTAGCATCAGGCAATGTCTGTCCACTATATGATGTCCCTGGTGATTGTAGCGTTAAAGCAGGAGCCAGATCTTCAACACTGATTCTTTATCAATTGGATCTGCAAGTAACAGGACTACGAGATCCCTGAACCCATGAAATCCCTCGACTAGCCACTCCCCTCACGACAAACGGACGTCCAATAGGAATACTGTGGATCAGTGCTCATAGTGTCAGCATGGGACGCAGTTGCTGATGAGACAATCCCTATTTCTATTCTGATAACGAATAGTTTTATTTCGGAATGGGTATAATGGCGATTGTTCCTGTTTTGACAAGTTGCCTGATCCCAATGCCAAATTGTACCGGAGGTTTCAGGTTAGACTGCAGGTTGGAAGTGGCTAGGGGTAGGGGATGGCAAGCAATAGCTTACGGGAAAGGGATGGTTTCATTCCCGGGACGTGATATGATCATTGGAGCGACAGATCATACCTGTGAGGACTCCTCAGTCATTTTTACGGAAGTTTGGATAACATTCCAATTAGTGCGTAACAATTGGGTGCAAAAAAACCAAAAGTGCATGAAATCGGATCTGAAGACACAAGAGGTTATCGTAGAATATTGAAAAAGCCCGCGAAAGCGTGAACGCGCCTGCGAACGAACGCGTATGCGCGTACGTTCGCTAACGTGCGTATTTTCATGCCCTTTTTGTGGTCCTTTGTTCTCTCGCCATACAATGAATGGCATAGATATTAAGATATTAGTTTTCTGTTTCGACAACCACTACCATGCCGGAACAGGCAACCACAGTATTGATCATCCTCTTATAACGCTGTGGTGTTTAATAATATTATTTCCTTGAGCCTGGCAGCATTAAAAGGGTATTCAGGGTACCCCAGACCTGGCTCCAACCAGGCCAAACTTCAGAAGAAAGGATCTTCCCGTAGTCAAATCTCTGCCAGACGGCGACAGAGACGGCGACTGATCGGCAGAAGGTCTGTGAATCAGAATTGCTGCTTTATTAAAACCTTAATCATACAGAAACACTTGTATTTACACGATTACAGAGTAAAATAACAATCCTGTGTTACTTATGTCCCACAGTGAGGAATATAAACAACTAATATAAACTCAGCACAGAGACAACACTTCAGCGATTGTTATACACAAATGAGACCCGGCAGAGTTTGCCCCATTCTATGGGCTTCCCAGAACTGGTATAAATTTGCCGCCTCTTTAAGACAGTGCTGGTGTTTATGATCTACCAAGCAAAGACTTCCAGGGGCCTCCATAAATGTCCCCACCTGTCCTGTGCCGTGCCGTTATGTGAAGCGAGGCAGGGTTACTGTAAATCAGGTTTAACGCCAGGCAATGCGAAAGGATTTAAGGAGTTTCTTTGTGAAAGACAGTTCCCAGGAGCTGCTGTTAATCAGCTCTTAGCGGGATTCCCGGGTAGCGCACGGATCCGTAAATGTGAGCGAGCTGAAACTTAAGGGGGTACTTTAGCTGCGTTAATAATATTTTACTATATCCAATATATCTCTGTCTTCATCGCCGGCTCCTCTCCACCTTGGACAGTGTAAACAGGATCCCAGAGTGTGCAGGAAACTCTAAATCTTACCAACTACCAATCATTGTATCATCCCGATCTCATGAGTTATGACGGAGGAATCCAGATGAATCATTAGTTCTGTTGTGTGAAAATGCAGATATCGTCAGTGTCGTAACTAGAAATGTAAAGACTTAAAACCTCAAATAAAAACGAATTAAAGGGGCACAGATGCCAGGAAAGACAGGGTCATTGTGCCACTAGATAAATCGTTGGTGAGGCCTGATCTTGAATGTGGAGTTCAGTTCTGGACACTACACCATAAAAAAGACATTTTGGAACTTGAACGGGTGGCCAGTTTAAGCATCTAAGCATCTTACTTTAGAGAAGAGGCATCTAAGAGGAGAAATAATGACCAAGGGCTGTATTCACAGATAAGTTTTTGCGTCGGATTGCGTGCGTTTTTAGGAGCGGAGTAACTGCGCATGCGTAATAACTTTACCACGCACATTACATAGTATTTACGCATGTCAGTACTTTGGGCACGGACTTGTGAATCGCACCTAGGAACATATGTACGTAGGGGCATGGTTTAAATCCGGATGGTAGAGGTTACGTGAAAGTGGGCGGGGGGAAGCATTTAAATGGACATTTGAGGGCGCGGTTAGATAAATAAGCACGTACATAAGTAGAATACGTGCATAAGTATACACGTAGCCTGGGGTGAGGGGATAGTTAGGGTTAGGTTGTGGTGAGGGGATGGGTAGGGTGAGGCTGGGGGGAGGGGATGGTTAGAGTTAGGCTGGGGTGAGGGGATGGTTAGGGTTAGGCTGGGTGAGGGGATTTTTGGCTTAGGCCGCAGAGTGGTAACAATTAGGGTTAATAATGTCAGACATTTAACTATAGACTACACAAGTTGGTTTGATATGACCTTAGTGTTGTCGGAATAAGAATCCTGTTGAATTTATTTTTTTAGCCTTTCATACACTGTTACCTTATGCTGTCAAGAGAATGACTATAAATGTTATATACCACACTGGATAACAGAGGACAACAGCTTGTCATGCAGCAGAAAATGCCCCATACACACAATCCCGTGTATAAATGTACATGATATGACTGTCAGGCCCGGTGATTGGACAGCGTGCACGGTATATTGCGTGAGACAACGTGATAACAGTGCATTCAGCACCAAGTGATACCCTAAACACAGCCCAACAATACCCCTTCTATTGCCTCAATGTCAAGACCTTAACACACAAAATAATTGTTAGAAGAGAAGTTTACAAATAAAAGAATGTGTTGAAAACAATTCTTTCTCATTGAATGTGGGTCAATTTCTGAGATAAAGATATTCTAACGAAGAAAAATCAGAATTTGTATTCCTTTCTAACCACATTTTAATTTACTTGTCTTCCAAGGTTTAAAATATACTATTTACCTCTTCAATCGCCCTGCAGATGATGCCGTGTTTGTGGCGAGCGTTCCGTGGTGTTTTCGTCCATTCGGCGCAGTTTTAACGTTATGATTCTGTAGCTGTTGGGTTTATATATATTACACTTTTGAATATTTTGTAATCAATATATAGAATTGTTCCTGTAACTTGCTGTGTCCGCTATTTAGCCCTTTCCTAATATATATCCGCAGCCAGGTTTCCGTGAGCGCTGGCGGTACCAGAGCAGATGCTTAGAATCATTAATATCAGGAATAAGGCAGGACGCGACGTTGTATCGATTGATTCTACAGCCAGATCACGCCCCTAAAATAAAGAGACTTCATATTTCCTGACGGATTGGCCCAGAACAGCCGGGCGCTATAGAGCTGCAGTCCCATTAAACGTGGATTCATTCAGATCTAGAGACAGACAACTATCTTTATCCGTGAAAGTCCTCTCGTAGGATTATTCGCGTGGATTGCTTCATTGCTGTCCCGTAGAGGTACGACCAAGCGATTACTCTGCCCAGCACACGCGGCTTATGTACAGCTAGGGGTAAGGAGGACAGAGGACAGAATGAATGGGGAACCTCGTAGCACCATGTGGGGCGGATGAAATAATGGTGTGCATCGGTTTAGAGTTCAGAAGGGGCGTGGCTTAGATCTACTCTAAATTGCCAGTGATAAAGCCAGTCCCATAATGGCGGAAAGGATTCACTTTAAAACCACTGATTTTGGCTCAGGTTCACTGCCATCAGTTCTCTTCCCAACAACCTCTATATTTACTCTATCCAGTGCCTGCTGTCACCTCTATTCTCCCCGGACCTGCTGTACCCGTATCGAATTTTAAAGCCACAAAATGAGCCAGGGAGGAAACGGGGAAGGAATCTCTTCCTTCTTAAGAAGGAAAATATGAAGGGTTATAGGGGTCATCTAACACTAACTGTAGCCTAACCCTAACCACAGCCTAACCCTAACTCTAACTGCAGCCTAACTCTTACCCTAAGCGCAGCCTAACCCTAACACTAACTGCAGCCTAACTCTTACTCTAAGCGCAGCCTAACACTAACACTAACTGCAGCCTAACCCTAACCACAGCCTAACCCTAACTCTAACTGCAGCCTAACTCTTACCCTAAGCGCAGCCTAACCCTAACACTAACTGCAGCCTAACCCTAACTCTAACTGCAGCCTAACTCTTACCCTAAGTGCAGCCTAACCCTAACACTAACTGCAGTCTAACCCTAACCACAGCCTAACCCTTACTCTAACCACAGCCAGGTATGGTTTGCCCATACGATGGTTTGTTGCCCGATAGACCATTGTACGGCAGTTGAATGATGACTGTCTGATCGTGGACAGTGTCAAATCCGCACAGCACACTAATCAAACCGGCTCGGTATTCATACACTGAATCATCACCAAAACACAAGCAACCGATCACAGGTTTTCAATACATCTGCAGGTATTGGACCCTTCATCCTAAAATACCTAAAATAGATTTCATTTCTATATGTACGTAATTGTTATAATGGGCCTGATCCAGAACAACATTTCGGAGCGAATTTACGTGTGGCGGAGATGTAAAATCGCGTATTTGTAAGTACTGCGCATGCGCACCATAGAAAATACGCTCAATAGCGTAGCGTAATTGTGAACGTATGGCCATTCACGTATGTGTCACGTAAATACTTACGTGTGGGCGTGCCAATTTTACGTGCGTCCAAAATACGTCTGAAATACGTGAAGTAGGCGGGGGTTTGTATTTAAAGTGTACAGTATGGGCGTGCTTAGCTGCGTAAATTCGTCTAGCCCATACGTACGTGTGTGTATGACTGCGGTTACGTTGGAAAAAGTTAAGGTAGGGTTTGGAAAGCGTATCTTGACAAAATACGTACGTTCAAGGGGTGTGCCGAGGGGAGTGTAACGAATTTACGCGCACGAAAATACGCTATGCGAATAAACGTACGGCAAACATAGTTCTGGATCTACCCCATTATGTTTAACAGATCTGTCCTGAAAAGCATCCATCATCCTTAAAGGTATGGACACAGCGGCAGAAGCGCTCGATGCAATGGCTGTAACTGCCGGCCGTGGCGTAACCACCATGGATACCGAGCACACTGTACACACCCCAGATGGAAAGGAAGGGACGCTGCTTCCTTACTAGGGGCCCGAATCATTCAACTTCCTTCCCGGACCGCCTGAAAAACCCGTAATCCATAAAAACCCGGGTAAATGCCACAGACCACAAAACCTTTTTTTTTTTACCCCTCATATATTTAATTCCCCGGTACCCCTCAGACCCCGGATTCTACATATTTTTTATCTTGCAAATGACATTTATTCTAAACTTTAACAAGAGAAGAAAAAAACACGCCACCGTGTCGTAATTTACGCGACTATTCACTGCAAAATCCGTGTGATAGGTCAGCGGTCTCATAAACCAGAAAACTTAACGATCTCTCATTAAATCACCGGCTATATTAGCGGTTTTATATCCTCTGTCTGCCCAGCCGGATTTGTCAAGTATCAATGTTTATTGAGGCGCTCGCTACTGAGAACCAGCCCTCTCCCGTCATTATGTATGTAATGGGAATCTTATGCATGATGTTATGGTGATCAGGGCCGCGGGATAAATGCAGACTTACACACCGGAATAACAATACACGAACCCACACGACACAACCTGATGCTGGCGGAGGAGAGGTGATAACGACCTTGTGAAGGTCACACCAGGGAGTTAATGGGACAAATAGCATTTTGCAGGTAATAGTGTGAATATGAAGCTGGATGGTAATGAGTGTTTCCTGTCTGCGATGTGCAGTGTAATGTCACAATGATTGCAAATATAACTCCGTGTCCATCTGCAAACATGTTCTGACACCAGATACCGGCCGCAGAACCAGCTCTGATTGGTTGCCTAAAGGATTGTAAAGCGCGAAGTAATATGGGACCAGATTCACACCTAGCTCCGGCTTCTCAGGTGCGTCATTTAAAGAATGTAACTACAGCGCATACTGTACATTTACGCCATCTATCTACCATTGAGGAACGTAGATTACCTCCTTGTGGTCTTTAAAGAAGATGAGTCGGAAGGGCGGAGGGAGGGATTTAGATGAGTCGGGGAG
>WWET01002602.1:189254-200144 GCA_011038615.1 Limnodynastes dumerilii | reverse complement strand
TTCTCCGTGCGTGGTTTAATTCTTAAGAAAGAAACGACACGGTAAGATAAGGGAGCCCTGTGGCAGTTTAGGGGCAGGAGGGTGAGTTTTGTCACTCTCAGGTGTGAATATGGTCTGATGGCACTATAGAAAAACCTGTAAATAAATAAATATAGAATCCTGATCGATCGTCATATGACATGCGCATGCTCAGACCTGAAGAGCGAGCAGTCAGATTTGAGCGCAACTTGAGCTGCGGTGGTTTGCGTAGTGAGCGGCATTCTGAGGAGAAGGGAGGGGTGGAGGAAAGTAGTTAATGTACAGCAGGGGCGGGGCCCAAGGCAAGTGCCCCCCATCCAGAGCCAATCACAGACGTAACAAGAACCACTGAAGTGTTTGCGCTATTCATATTACTCTTGCACAACGCATTTGGCCATTAAGCTGCAATGCGCTTTGCTGCTGTGTGCCCGTAGGCTCCGTGCTGTAATTGGTTGCAATCCAAAGACGCTTTTGGATTGCGCACAGCCGGCACTACTATTTCAAAGCCTCTACAATAAGAACGATGCGATCCGAATTGCCCTCCCTTCTGTATTGGACGCACTGTCTGCGCATAGAGAGATAATAGCAGGCTCAGATCACAATAAAGCTGCAAAACAACATTGATTTAACCTCATCTCTTACAGCCGAGTCTCCTCTCATAGGTCAGTTCCTGAGTGAAGGGTCACCAGACCATGCGCAAAAGCATCGTCCTCAGTATTACCATCATAACTAGTACTGGCATCCGGGGCAGTCACGGTAAACACCATTAACGCCTCAAAGCTCTTTACAACCCCACGTTATGAGCAGCTTCAGTGCTTTTCTCAGCTTCCTGTGTAACTTTTATTTATATATATTTCTTCTTGGAACATTTTATCTTTCTAGCACAAAGAAAGTTGCTTAATCCCTGAGCCGCAAACTCTTCTAGCACGGTTCAGAATCCGATCCATCCATCTGCCGATGCCGGAGCCCATTCCTCATTCCGCTGATCCCGTGGCAGCTTTATCTGCTTTCTTCCTCCTAGTTAATTTCAGTATGAATTTATCTGTTGTGCGCTGTGTATAAATCAGGGCTTCTCGCGTATCACTCCCGTCTCCCGTCTTTCCAGTCTCCTCATTGTTTCTGCAGGGATGCTAAAAGGGTCCGAGCCGGGAACCTTTCTCTATCGCGTCTAACATGAATCTGTTACCCACCTCTCTGGTTACGTCATTCAGTCGCCGACAGCCGGAAAGAAAGAACAGAACGCAAATTCTGAGATTATTACGGCAAGATGGAGATCACCGGAATAGAGCTATATTTTCCACAATCTGATGGACCGAGCTGAAGGCCTGGTGCATGTAACAGTTTGTGAGTTTGCGCATTTAGGAAGAATTCACAGGAACAATCTTACAAATCATAACATAAAAGAGGGTGTGGTTCCCCGTTTAGAAAGACCTAATTTCGATAGGGCCGTTTCCTCCCAGCCAGTTTCGAACTTTCGGTACTCCAAGAAGTAAGTAAAACAACTCCCCACTCCTTTCCCTAATTCTAACCTAACCCTCCCCTCTCATTACCCTAAACCTAACCCTCCCTTCCTGGCAGCCTGACCCTAACCCCCCCTTCCTTGCAGCCTGACCCTAATTGCCCCTTCCCTGCAGCCTGACCCTAACCCTCCCTCCCCTGCAGCCTAACACTCCCTACCCCTCACCCTGGAGAGGTTACTCACTTTTCCCTCGGTCCGGCGATAGCGGCGGCGGAGGGATATCGCCGGAAGTGGTATTTCCAAATGAGAATAGGTGAAGTATGCCGATCGGCATAGTCACCCATTCTGAAAAAAAAGTATAAACTGGTCAGTATTCGAAATAGGGACATTTCGGAAATGAGAAGTTCTGACCGGGGATTGGAACCGCATAAAATATATATTTTCATTTTAAAGAGAAAGTGGGATAAAAATAGTACACAATTATACAAAATAAATTTTTACCACCTAAAGGACAAGCATTAGTCATTGATTACTAACTAAGGTAACTCTGGGGTATAGATTTAATTTCCTGGTGTTTCGTGTTGTGAATTTCCTGAGCGCAGCGCGTTTCGCTTCCCCAGAGATCACTAATCCTCCATCTTTCCTGGATTTGCGCTGCAGTCATCAGTTATCGAACATTTACTTACTCATCGTTATACTGCAGATTTCTGACATAAAGAAAAACCCTTCAATAAAATATCAGACTGTACATTTGTAGCGATTCCTAATGAATTTCATTGTGTGGTCTCTGAGGATTATGTAATTAGCGAGGAGATTCCAGGCTATAAATAAAAATCAAAACAAACCATTATGAGACATTCTTTCCACTTTACTCTGATTTCCCTCCGTGGCCTGGAAATTGAAATTGACATAAATGCTTTCATTATTATTTGTCCTTCTTTATACGGGACATGAGGAATGAGGATAGAGAGCGGAAATACAGCGACTGCGCCAGCTTCACACAGATCGCGACACTTTCACTATGGTATGACAATCCAGTCTAACGTCTGGGAACACATTCCTGGGCTCACAAGCGTGTCCTCTGGATGTGGGTTTTTACGGTCTGATTTTGAAATTCAATGGTCTCGATTTTGAAATGCGACAGCCTTCGCTCATTGGCTGTTTTCAATTAGACTTTAAAAACTAAATGCGCATATAGTTAATATCCATACGGAATATGACGCATGCGCAGTGGCTCCCTACGGAGTAATATGCACCTAAGAAGCATCAGCATTATTATTATTATCATTATTATCATTATTATTATTATTATTATTATTATTATTATGGCGTGTCTTGTATCAGCTAGAGGAGGCGTGTCTGGTATCAGTCAGAGGAGGCGTGTCTTGTATCAGTACGAGGAGGCGTGCCTTGTATCAGCTAGAGGAGGTGTGTCTGGTATCAGTTAGAGGAGGCGTGTCTTGTATCAGTCAGAGAAGGCGTGTCTTGTATCAGCTAGAGGAGGCGTGTCTGGTATCAGTCAGAGGAGGCGTGTCTTGTATCAGTACGAGGAGGCGTGCCTTGTATCAGCTAGAGGAGGTGTGTCTGGTATCAGTTAGAGGAGGCGTGTCTTGTATCAGTCAGAGAAGGCGTGTCTTGTATCAGCTAGAGGAGGCGTGTCTGGTATCAGTCAGAGGAGGCGTGTCTTGTATCAGTACGAGGAGGCGTGCCTTGTATCAGCTAGAGGAGGTGTGTCTGGTATCAGTTAGAGGAGGCGTGTCTTGTATCAGTCAGAGAAGGCGTGTCTTGTATCAGCTAGAGGAGGCGTGTCTGGTATCAGTCAGAGGAGGCGTGTCTTGTATCAGTACGAGGAGGCGTGCCTTGTATCAGCTAGAGGAGGTGTGTCTGGTATCAGTTAGAGGAGGCGTGTCTTGTATCAGTCAGAGAAGGCGTGTCTTGTATCAGCTAGAGGAGGCGTGTCTGGTATCAGTCAGAGGAGGCGTGTCTTGTATCAGTACGAGGAGGCGTGCCTTGTATCAGCTAGAGGAGGTGTGTCTGGTATCAGTTAGAGGAGGCGTGTCTTGTATCAGTCAGAGAAGGCGTGTCTTGTATCAGCTAGAGGAGGCGTGTCTGGTATCAGTCAGAGGAGGCGTGTCTTGTATCAGTACGAGGAGGCGTGCCTTGTATCAGCTAGAGGAGGTGTGTCTGGTATCAGTTAGAGGAGGCGTGTCTTGTATCAGTCAGAGAAGGCGTGTCTTGTATCAGCTAGAGGAGGCGTGTCTGGTATCAGTCAGAGGAGGCGTGTCTTGTATCAGTACGAGGAGGCGTGCCTTGTATCAGCTAGAGGAGGTGTGTCTGGTATCAGTTAGAGGAGGCGTGTCTTGTATCAGTCAGAGAAGGCGTGTCTTGTATCAGCTAGAGGAGGCGTGTCTGGTATCAGTCAGAGGAGGCGTGTCTTGTATCAGTACGAGGAGGCGTGCCTTGTATCAGCTAGAGGAGGTGTGTCTGGTATCAGTTAGAGGAGGCGTGTCTTGTATCAGTCAGAGAAGGCGTGTCTTGTATCAGCTAGAGGAGGCGTGTCTGGTATCAGTCAGAGGAGGCGTGTCTTGTATCAGTACGAGGAGGCGTGCCTTGTATCAGCTAGAGGAGGTGTGTCTGGTATCAGTTAGAGGAGGCGTGTCTTGTATCAGTCAGAGAAGGCGTGTCTTGTATCAGCTAGAGGAGGCGTGTCTGGTATCAGTCAGAGGAGGCGTGTCTTGTATCAGTACGAGGAGGCGTGCCTTGTATCAGCTAGAGGAGGTGTGTCTGGTATCAGTTAGAGGAGGCGTGTCTTGTATCAGTCAGAGAAGGCGTGTCTTGTATCAGCTAGAGGAGGCGTGTCTGGTATCAGTCAGAGGAGGCGTGTCTTGTATCAGTACGAGGAGGCGTGCCTTGTATCAGCTAGAGGAGGTGTGTCTGGTATCAGTTAGAGGAGGCGTGTCTTGTATCAGTCAGAGAAGGCGTGTCTTGTATCAGCTAGAGGAGGCGTGTCTGGTATCAGTCAGAGGAGGCGTGTCTTGTATCAGTACGAGGAGGCGTGCCTTGTATCAGCTAGAGGAGGTGTGTCTGGTATCAGTTAGAGGAGGCGTGTCTTGTATCAGTCAGAGAAGGCGTGTCTTGTATCAGCTAGAGGAGGCGTGTCTGGTATCAGTCAGAGGAGGCGTGTCTTGTATCAGTACGAGGAGGCGTGCCTTGTATCAGCTAGAGGAGGTGTGTCTGGTATCAGTTAGAGGAGGCGTGTCTTGTATCAGTCAGAGAAGGCGTGTCTTGTATCAGCTAGAGGAGGCGTGTCTGGTATCAGTCAGAGGAGGCGTGTCTTGTATCAGTACGAGGAGGCGTGCCTTGTATCAGCTAGAGGAGGTGTGTCTGGTATCAGTTAGAGGAGGCGTGTCTTGTATCAGTCAGAGAAGGCGTGTCTTGTATCAGCTAGAGGAGGCGTGTCTGGTATCAGTCAGAGGAGGCGTGTCTTGTATCAGTACGAGGAGGCGTGCCTTGTATCAGCTAGAGGAGGTGTGTCTGGTATCAGTTAGAGGAGGCGTGTCTTGTATCAGTCAGAGAAGGCGTGTCTTGTATCAGCTAGAGGAGGCGTGTCTGGTATCAGTCAGAGGAGGCGTGTCTTGTATCAGTACGAGGAGGCGTGCCTTGTATCAGCTAGAGGAGGTGTGTCTGGTATCAGTTAGAGGAGGCGTGTCTTGTATCAGTCAGAGAAGGCGTGTCTTGTATCAGCTAGAGGAGGCGTGTCTGGTATCAGTCAGAGGAGGCGTGTCTTGTATCAGTACGAGGAGGCGTGCCTTGTATCAGCTAGAGGAGGTGTGTCTGGTATCAGTTAGAGGAGGCGTGTCTTGTATCAGTCAGAGAAGGCGTGTCTTGTATCAGCTAGAGGAGGCGTGTCTGGTATCAGTCAGAGGAGGCGTGTCTTGTATCAGTACGAGGAGGCGTGCCTTGTATCAGCTAGAGGAGGTGTGTCTGGTATCAGTTAGAGGAGGCGTGTCTTGTATCAGTCAGAGAAGGCGTGTCTTGTATCAGCTAGAGGAGGCGTGTCTGGTATCAGTCAGAGGAGGCGTGTCTTGTATCAGTACGAGGAGGCGTGCCTTGTATCAGCTAGAGGAGGTGTGTCTGGTATCAGTTAGAGGAGGCGTGTCTTGTATCAGTCAGAGAAGGCGTGTCTTGTATCAGCTAGAGGAGGCGTGTCTGGTATCAGTCAGAGGAGGCGTGTCTTGTATCAGTACGAGGAGGCGTGCCTTGTATCAGCTAGAGGAGGTGTGTCTGGTATCAGTTAGAGGAGGCGTGTCTTGTATCAGTCAGAGAAGGCGTGTCTTGTATCAGCTAGAGGAGGCGTGTCTGGTATCAGTCAGAGGAGGCGTGTCTTGTATCAGTACGAGGAGGCGTGCCTTGTATCAGCTAGAGGAGGTGTGTCTGGTATCAGTTAGAGGAGGCGTGTCTTGTATCAGTCAGAGGAGGCGTGTCTTGTATCAGTTAGAGGAGGCGTGTCTTGTATCAGTTAGAGGAGGTGTGTCTTGTATCAGTCAGAGGAGGGATGTCTTGTATTAGTTACAGGAGGCGTGTCTTGTATCAGTCAGAGGAGGTGTGTCTTGTATTAGTTACAGGAGGCGTGTCTTGTATCAGTTGGAGGAGGCGTGTCTTGTATCAGTTAGAGGAGGCATGTCTTGTATCAGTTAGAGGAGGCGTGTCTTATTTCTGTTTCACTTTATAATTAGGTCCTTTTTTGTTCAGTTATGACCTTTTCAGTGTAAGGGAGGTCAGAAAACTGAAGTCTCCCAAAATCCAGGAATTTCCCAAAGCAGGTGAATAATCTTTGTGTCATCCTGGATTTTACATTTATTTTACATATTTCATCTGAATATAAAGATCTCTGAAAAGCTAAAAATATGCTGCAACCCAGGGAGTGAGCTCCATGATCCCCGGCGCCCCCTCACCAGCCTGCATCCATGTGTGAAAGACAGAGAGCCCTTGAGTGAATCTGCATAACTCATTTCCTAGTTGAGCTGCAGCAATGCATGTCAGTCATTAAGCTGAAGGCAGTGCGTAACCAGGAGCTGTATGTCAATGAGCGGACACTGTATTCACGGCGGGTGCAGTCTCTGGAGGGTAACATACAGCAAGTGGCGGCTTAGTAGACCTGTGCCCCGGGAGAGAGCCCCCCATTACTTCCTGTCGCTTCCGCTCAGCATCTCATCTGCTCCGGTCTGGGTCGGGTTGATGGCTTCTGATGCGCTTTGCCAGCTCTCATAACATTCCCCCATTTGTTGGAAGCCGGGTTGCGTCCAAAACGCAGAATAAATTGACTGCTGGAGCACAGTTGCTGAGCTACTGATGTCTCTCTCCCTCTTTATAATCACAGCTGTCATTTAACTGCTGTTAATGATGCACTGACAAATTTGGATAATGACTTGTTCCTTTCCAGATCATTCATGACAACAGGGAGACCCAAAGGACGGTGAGCGGAGAGGAAGCAGCAGACAGTCTGGAGGAGAAGCGTGCAAGAGGAGCCATCGCTAATCAGCAACGGGAACGGCTGCAGGATTACACACACTGGGGTAGATCCAGAACTCCGCTTGCCGTACGTTTACTCACGTAGCGTATTTTCGTGTGCGTACCTTCTATACACTCCCCTTGTCACACCCCTTGAATGTACGTATTTTGTCCGAGATCCGCTTTCCAAACCCTACCTTAACTTTTGCCAACATAACCGATGTGATCCGCACACTATGGGCAACTGCCCACGTAACTGATGTCATCCGCTCACGTACGTATGAGCAACACGTAACATTTACGCAACTAAGCACGCCCATACTGTACACTTTAAATACAAACCCCCGCCTACATAACGTATTTCAGACGTATTTTAGACTCACGTAAAATTGGCACGCCCACACGTAAAGATTTACGCTAAACATACGTGAATGGTTCACATTTACGCTACGTTACGGAGCGTATTTTCTATGGTGCGCATGCGCAGTGCTTACCAAAACGCAATTTTACGTCTCCGCCACGTGTAAATTCACTCACAAGCGTTATTCTGGATCTGGCCCATTTTTTTGCAGCATCTTCTTTAAGTGTTTGGGGCAATACCTGGCATTTGTCCCCTGGGTCATCCTCTGTTGGGCTGACCTGGACCACCTGCCAGGGTATAGCCCCCGGGCAATGATGTCAGTGGTACTGAAGCGTTATTACCTAATGTTCTACGGGGTTTATATGTCCAACATTTATAAGGTTCAGAGTTATCCTTTCACCACCAAATGTCCAACAACTGTAACATGTTCATCTCATAGGGCCTGATCCAGAGCTACGACGGTGCCGTCCGATGGGCGAATGCGTACGTTCACCCGTGCGTATAAACATACACGCCTATGACACTCCCATTGAAAAGTACCTGCTTACGGCGGCTATACCATACACTAGGTACTACCGTCGGCCGTACGAATTTTCGCACATAATACGCTGAGCGTACAATTTAAATGGCTATCCCCGGCTCCATGTAGTAAAACGAGCGCCCAGGCGAGTACTGAACGGAATGCACGCCCCTCGAGCGAACACTTCGCTCACAATACGACCGCTATCCGTTCATGTCGTCCAGCCAACGCCCGCTATCCGCTCATGTCATCCAGCCGACCGGAAGTTGTCATACTGAGCATGCGCAGTGCGTATTTTCGTACGAAAATACGCAAAAAACGGTCGTACGCTCGCTCGAAATCGAACAATTACGTAGCTCTGGATCAGGCCCATAGTATCAAAGGGCCGGATCCAGACTTAATAACGACAGCTGATTTACGCAATGCGGCATGCATAAATCTGGCTGCGGGAACGCATGGCGCATGCACAAGGCGGAGGTTACTCTGATCGTACGTAACTTGTATGTAACTCCGTATGATAGGACGTGACATCGCTACGCAAGCCGATTATACGCATTGTGGGTGGGGGGAAGGCATTTAAATTGTACAGCACGGCCGCAGTTAGGCCTTTACGTACGACCAGAGATACGCAATGAAAAGTTAAGGTAGGGTTTTGAACTCATAAATCAGCTAAGTTACGTGCGTGCGAGGGGAGAGCGTTACACTTAGTAGTGCATAACTCAGGTACGCTTCCGTACGTAAAACAGCCTTAAGCTTGGATCTGGCCTAATGTTATTATAATGGCAACCATTGGATAGAACATTGTAATACTGACACATAATGTGGTCAACATTACAATTACCCCTAACTCTAACCCACAACCTTAACTTCAACTCTAATTCCAATCCTAACCTTAATTGTAACCTTTACCCCAACTTAACCCTAACCTCAACTTCAAACTCTACTCAGCTTCAACCCTAACCTCAACACTTAACCCCAACCCTAACCTCAACACTTAACCCCAACCCTAACTTCAACCTCAACCCTAGCCTCAAACTCAACCCTTAACCCCAACCCTAACCTCAACCTTAACCCTAGCCTCAAACTCAACCCTTAACCCCAACCTTAACCTCAACCTCAACTCTTAACCCCAACCCTTACTCCAACCCTAACCCCAACCCTGATTGTAACCTCAACTTTAATCCCAACCTTAGCCTCAACACTAATATCACATTCAATGCCAAACCTAAACTCAACTTCAACCCCTACCTAAACCCTTACCCAAGCCTTGATTTCATCTTCAACCCCAATCCTAAACTCAACTTTAACCCCAACCCTAACTTCAACCCTAACCCCAACCCTAATATCAACTTCAATACTTACCATAAACTCAGATTTAACTCCTAACCTTGACCCTAACCTCAGACCTAAACCTATCCTCAGTTGTAATCCTAATCCCTACCCTAACCCCAACCTAATCTAAACCCTAACCTTAATCCTAACTTCAACCCTAATCTCAACCTTATCCCTAAATCGAAACCTAACCTCAATTGTAACCTCAACATTAACCCCCCAAAGTTTAGGTGATGCACAATCAGATGTTAGTAAATTAGTTAATCCTAGATTAATGCTAGAAAATGAAAGCTAGGCTCTGATTGGATATTATAGGCATCACCTGACCCTTTTCTTCCTTGATGCAACAGCACAGGTAAAGACCAGCTGTTGCACTCCAGGTGTAGTGAATCATGTAGTGAGTCCCATCATGCCTTCACAGGTATCAGCTATATCTGTGCTGTTGGAGCATGCTGGGAATTGTAGTTTCCCAAAATCTGGCATTGCACAGGCTGCCTATATCTGCTATAGTAAATCCCCTGCAATTGAGAAAATGGCCGTCCCATGACCTATTGCAGAGCATCATGGGAGATTTGTGCCAGCTAGAAGAGTTAAGATGCCATTGGCACAGCCTTTGCCCTATGGATATAATAATGTCCTCTGATATATTCAAGGTTAACCATGAAGCATATTCATACTCCATGACAGCAGGTTGCATCCGACGCATCTCAGCTGACAATGGCTGCTGCCTGTGAAGCGGGGATGTCAGCTGGTGTTGCTGACCAGGGGCTGTGCAGGATAATTTAGGATAAGGCCCTAGGACAGGCAGTGGGGTCAGGCTCCTCATTACATGCACACGAGTTCATTACAAGCTGTGGGGCTGCCTCATCTCAGCTACAGATGTTTCCTCTCCTTCCAGCGGGGAAGCCTCTGCTGAACTCCCAGAAAGCCCTCTGGACATCTCCACCAAATGGCATCGTGAGGTCAGCGCTGTGCCCAACCCCTGGAGCCAACTCCCGATGCCACCAGCACAAGGCATTCATTAGCTTACAATGGGTATTTAAATAGACAAATGCATGCTGGTGGTGTCTTCCCTGCCAGGGCTGATAACAGATGCATAGAGACGCAGCGAGTTCACCACCTGTGGAGGTGCCCCCAAAAGGAATTGGAATATTAAGTTGTAGCTTCAACACAATATGACACATGCTGATGTCCTACACGATCTGCATAGCAATCGCTGCACACTGACACACATTCAAATGGCAATTATTCTGCAAGATACTCAACTTCCATTGTATCAGGAGAGGAGGGGGACAAACTCAGGCCATATAGTAAGGACGCGTGTACCCAGTCTGGAGGAGTGGAGCCAGGTGGGACCACTGCATACATGGAGCTATACATACACTCATACATGGAAATATACATACACTCATACACTCATACATGGAGCTATACATACACTCATACACTCATACATGGAGCTATACATACATACACTCATACATGGAGCTATACATACATACACTCATACACTCATACATGGAGCTATACATACACTCATACATGGAGCTATACATACATGGAGCCATACATACACTCATACATGGAGCTCTACATACACTCATACATGGAGCTATACATTCATACATACATACATACACTTATACATGGAGCTTTACATACATACACTCATACATGGAGCTATACATA
>WWET01002602.1:148034-158505 GCA_011038615.1 Limnodynastes dumerilii | reverse complement strand
CCTTACCCTAATACTCCCTTCTCCGCAGCCTAACCCTAACTCCCCCTTCTCCACAGCCTAACCCTAACTCCCCCTTCCCTGCAGCCTAACCCTAAGTCTCCTTTCTATGGCCCACACCTCCCCTTCCATGGCCCTGGCTCTAACCCCCCGTTCCCTGAAGCCTGACCCTTACCCCCCCTTCTATGGCTCTAAATCCCTTTCTAAGCCTAAACCTCACCCTAAGCCTTAAAGTCCCCGGAGAGGGTTTCTCACCTCATCACTTGTGAATACGCCGATCACATACCCACCCATTCAGGAAAATAAATCTATAAGCAACTTTCAGCTGTCTCTACTTAATGACAGCCATTGGTGCAAGGACTCAAACCGCTCAGCAGCCCAGGTAGGGAGAGACCCTGGGAGTCCGGACGTATAACATATAAGTCCGGAGTTTAACGTTTTTTGACTACAGCGCTTGCACAGTAAATTTATAACTTAAACTACGCATCTTTTCCATACGTAGATTGCGTATATGCTTAAAGACCACATATACACAATCTATGTATGGAAAAGATACCTAGATTGCGTTGTAAATTTACTGCGCATAACATATACGTTCGTTCCATATGATAGGTGTTACATGCGTAAAACACACACAACATTTGGGCGTGCACGTGGGTTATCCTTTTTATTTGTACATATCACAATGTGTCAGCCCATACAAGACCCAGCACGTATTAGCTTATATTTTCTAATCTCTTTTCTAAAAATCCATCGTGTAGCTGTAATTGTAGAATAAAATCTCAATATTCGTTCACGCTTGGCCTGTCCGAGGGGCTCATTTAGATTCACAGCGTATCGGTAATAGAGTCTCTCCCATTCAGGAGATGAAGGGACATATTAAAGTGCTTCTGTTCTCCTATCAGTGAGAGAGATCAGGATGAAACATGGCGACTGACCCCCCCATATCGATGGCTTACTATAAACGCAGCATCAGACAGCAGCAGAAGGAGAGGGAAGGAACGTGCTGTTACTGCTACATAGGAGCGTGGCCTCCATAAACGACCTTGAGCGCAATTTTATTGGATTAATATCGCAATGCATAGATCTGTATATTGTAAATGCAGATGTTCTGCTGAGTATCACTAATTGTATGTGTAATTAATAAACAAGGTCATATCTCTGCTTATATAACAATGTGTCCTGGGAAATCTTAAATACAGGAGGAAAAACTTAAAATGAACAATTCACAGAACTGGAGGCAGCCATTTTGTAAGTTAAACTAATCAGTCTATTAAGTGTATCAGTTGTCTAGGATACCAGTGTGACTGTCTCCTAGTGACTGGATAGGCTGCACTCTCAGTGATGTCACTGTGCTCCTAGTGACTGGATAGGCTGCACTCTCAGTGATGTCACTGGCTCCTAGTGACTGGATAGGCTGCATTCTCAGTAATGTCACTGTCTCCTAGTGACTGGATAGGCTGCACTCTCAGTGATGTCACTGGCTCCTAGTGACTGGATAGGCTGCATTCTCAGTGATGTCACTGGCTCCTAGTGACTGGATAGGCTGCATTCTCAGTGATGTCACTGGCTCCTAGTGACTGGATAGGCTGCATTCTCAGTGCTGTCATGGGCTCCTAGTAATTATATAATCATTCACAGTGATTCATATTTTACCTCCTCAATTCTTTGACAGTCCCATTTTCATTTACTATTCACCTCTGTCCTGACCATTACACCTTTGTCTCTGGGGCAGAATCTGGGAGGTGAGTACATCTCTGCATCGCATGGCAGGATGCTCTGTACTAAGCAGATGTGGATAAGGCAGGTCGAGTACTGTCATATTGAAAGGCACAGACTCAGAGGCGTGGCCTGATGTAAAAAGTGACACGCCCCCTGAAGATGTGACCACGCCCCCATTGAGACCCCACATCTATCAATGTCAGGGGTTATGCGCAATGCTTGAGTCCCTTTCCGCCTGCACAGGACTGCGCGCCCTTCCTAACATGGCAGCAATGACTGATACGTGCCGATAAAGGCGCGTATCTCGCTACGAGAACCATTTCTACGGCTCTGGGACTTTTTCCAGAGCTGTGACAGGTGATGGGCCTTAGATGTATAGGAAACAGCGAGATTTAATAGGACGTCCAGATGAGAGCGTAATTGTTATAGTCTCCGGAGACAGAGCGTCAAGCTCTGGTTGTGTTAAGTAATATTATAGCCGCACATTAATAATATTCTAAATATATCCGCATGTTACAGAGACACAGGGATAAATTCCTAGTGACAGAGATTTCTGGATGGGTCTGTTCTGCTGTGACAGCCGCCCCACAGTTGGAGTAGTGACACAATTAACTATCCCTGTTCCTGTGGACATGGAGGTAAGGAGAGCGCTGGAGACTCGGTCACTGTCATTGCGACAATGCAGCGATATAGAGGATGCTGGACTCAAATAACGGAACATTGTGACGCGATCGTTATGTATTATGACCATTCGGATGCCTCTGTATCGGAATAGTTTTATCATCATCTACTAGTAGTGTGACCCAAGTCTCCAGCACTCACTGATGTGCCAGATGTGTGCTTCATCTGCGTCCAGGTCAGCTGCATTACAAGAACACAACGCTAAACGATCGACAATTGATGACCTCCCGCTACATCTCAACACCCACACTGATTATCAACTCAGACGCTGGAATGGGATCTAAAAAGGGGACATAGGACCCCCCCCCATCCCTCAGTGACACTTTTCATGGTATTACCAGGGATAGGGGTGGGGATTGATGACGGAACTGACATCATCAGGTCCTGCCCAGTCCCCTGTCACACTGGGGGTAGTAGTGTTGATAGACAGGGGGACGGATCGTGCATTAAATCTTGGCCTGAAGACCCTTGCTGGCGATTTGCCAGCTCTCCCGGGAGAAATGGCCAAAATTTGGGAGTCTCCCGGATATTCCGGGAGAGCTGGTAATCCTGTCCTATGTATTAGAATATGGAGGTAAATCCACACCTACAGGCTTGTTACGTCAAAACGCGTAGCGTATTTATGCTGGCGCAACTTCTATGCGCTCCCCTAGTCCCTCCCCTCGCTCGTGCGTACTTTGGCCCTTTTTACGTTGCCCATACCCTACCTTAACTTTTCATAGCGTAAGTACTGACGTACGTAATGGAGTTACATACGTGACGGCCAAACCCTGCCCATACTGTCCAATTTAAATGCTTCCTCTGCCCCCAAAGCGTAACTATGAGTAACGTATTGATGGCTCCGCCCCCTTCCTTCGTATTTACGCTGATGGTACACACATTCAGCGTTACGTGGCGTAACCTCTGCCGCGCATATGTGCAGTAAATACAGAGAGCCGCTTTGATGTCATCAGCTGGCGTACTTAGCTCAGGATCTGCGCCATAGTTTGTACGCTTCACGGGACAGAGACTCAGGTGAATGATAAAGCTCTGGATTCTATTCTGAGGTGTCTGTTTCTGATGTTTCTGGTGATTTTGGTGTTTTTTTTTGTGTATTTTGGGGTTTAAAGGGGGCAAACTTGATACCAATGTGGTTGCGCATTTCACGTTTATAAGCTGAGAATATATAGTCTATAGTATATATAGTATATAGTAATATATCTGTGAATATATACCGTTCAGCTTCCATAATAAACCCGGACGTGTCATCATTAGTAATTTCACCATCACAAATGTGTCTAAATCTGTCACAATCGCATGATCACAGGACATACAGTAGATGTTGTTAATGCCCCTGACTGTACTTGCCCCGGGATTAGAATGCCCCTGGGGTGGCGAGACTCTCCCTGCTCTGCATGTAGAGAGCTAAAACCCCACAAATCACAGCAAAACCGGCGGCACGCCCTCTCCGAGGCCCCCCTCGCCCTCCCGCTAGATGAAGGCTGTAGCCCTGTGTTCCCACCTTGTGTGACAATAATATCCAGCCCTGTGTGCATTACTGACGCCACCACGTGAATCCCCAGCACAGTAATGGGCTCCTCAGCCAGGCACAACACGCTCTTATTGACTATCAATTGGCTACATTTGCTAATGATGTTAAATGCATTGTTTAGCCGTTGTTAACAGATGTGCAGCAATCAGGTACGGAGCCCGGGAAGCCCTCTGCTCTCCGGCAGATGAGTCTGGGCAGTACATCACTGGAATGGTGTCAGTTTAACACAATAATGACGCTGAGAGCCTCGTCTGCTGTTTACACGCTGCACTAATTGTCTGGGGAGCCTGTGTGCTGCAATGTTGTAATCCGTTAAGTGCCGCTCGCTCCCAGAATAACGCCGCTCCAGGGCTTCTTCTTGGGATTCGCACCATCCGCTGATAAAGGACGCGCTGGCTCTTCCCTCTTATCAATAGAACAAGTCTCAGCCGCAATCATTCCAGGATAGAAGCTGGAGATTGGACGTAATTAAAGAGATCTTCATTCATGGGATTCCAGGAGATGAGAGCCCTGAGCGTGAATACAATTATTGCTGTGGTGTAGGGGAAGTATCAATGGGACGCGGGGATATCTTTGATTAGAGAAGACACAATAGTTTCCTGGAATAAGTCATTATTTATAGGTGTTCTGCTGAGGGGAATAAAATAATGCGATGCACTTTCCCAATTCATTTATATATTCATGTATATTCTACGCGTTGGACCCGCTGCCGGGGGCCACATAATAGGTGGGCATCGTGTAAATGTGGGGCAGACTGCGAGCCATCCAAAAATTACACGCAACGGTGTCTCTGGGTTGCATCCGATTACGGCACCAAGTGTACAGGCAAACCGCAGCCTAGCGCAATGCAGGGACATGCCCACTGTCACCAATCTCCTACCGAAAACACCTGATGCTGGAGAGCTGTGCCAGGCGGCACTTCATACACACAAACCTTCCCTGTGCATCGTTCCTGCTGCTCCACCTATATGTGATGTCATGGCACCTGGCGTCACATGGGGGTAGCGTGCTGTGGCCCACGTTCCGTGCCCCGAAATTTCTGCTGGTAGACCTGGGGGGCACAGAGACAAAGGGCACATTGGGAGGAAAGGGCCCACATGTCACTGACCACCCCACACAACACTGGTCACACCCACTCCAATGGGCCCTTGATCATTTGACCCTCAATCTGGCCCTGCTGATGCTCTCTTTATGGGTCTGGGTGGTGCGTAGCTCCGCCCCCTGAAAGTCACATGTGAGCTACTTGTCATAAATAAACAGCAGGAGACGCGCTCCGGAATCGCAGATAATAAGAATCTTTTAATAAAACTTGTCATCAGCAATTATCCTCCCGGAGTACGTTATATGGGAACAGAGGCTCATTGTAATCTGCTAACGGCATTCTGTCACATCGTCGGCAGAAATGATGATTTCACAAGAAAAGGACAAATTGGAAAAGGTTTAAAATGTTGTTAGGAAATATTCTGAACCGTGTCTGGGCTAATGGCTGCAAGCGTAACCAACACAACAAATAATAATTATCCGGGATAGAGGGGGAACACACATAGCAGCTAATAATACAGGAATATTCCATACACCATGTACCCACAGATCCAGCAGAAGATGCACAGCGACATTTCATCTCCGCTTTATCTGGCCCTCGCTGAGACGCCGCAAATCGACACTGCCCGGAATCCATTACGTATTGATTTCCCTGTCAATGCCTAAAGACTGTGAGTTATTGCGTGATTAATTGGACGTGTTAAGTTTATCTGGAATAAGTGCACGCGTCCAAAACCCGTTAAAGGCCTTTAAGCAAAACATTGTCACATTAGTTTGGTCCGACGGTAATGAGATTGGAGGGAATTTGTTCCAAAGTGACAGCAATGTAGATATCCGCGACCAGGAGCTACAGCCTGGAGAGATACTCTGCAGAACCGCTACCTGGAGCTACAGCCTGGAGAGATACTCTGCAGAACCGCTGCCTGGAGCTACAGCCTGGAGAGATACTCTGCAGTACCGCTACCAGGAACTGTAGCCTGGAGAGATACTCTGCAAAACTGCTACCAGGAACTGCAGCCTGGAGAGATACTCTGCAGATCTGCTACCAGGAGCTACAGCCTGGAGAGATACTCTGCAGAACTGCTACCAGGAACTGCAGCCTGGAGAGATACTCTGCAGAACCGCTACCAGGAGCTACAGCCTGGAGAAATACTCTGCAAAACCGCTACCAGGAACTGCAGCCTGGAGAGATACTCTGCAGACCCACCACCAGGAGCTACAGCCTGGAGAGATACTCTGGTGATCCCCATTACCAGGAGCTACAGCCTGGAGAGATATTCTGCTGATCCCCCATTACCAGGAGCTACAGCCTGGAGAGATACATGCAGAACCGCTACCAGGAACTGTAGCCTGGAGAGGTACTCTGCAGAACTGCTACCAGGAACTGCAGCCTGGAGAGATACTCTACAGAACCGCTACCAGGAGCTACAGCCTGGAGACATACTCTGCAGAACCGCTACCAGGAACTGCAGCCTGGAGAGATGCTCTGCAGACCCACCACCAGGAGCTACAGCCTGGAGAGATACTCTGTAGAGCTGCTACCAGGAGCTACAGCCTGGAGAGATACTCTGTAGAACTGCTACCAGGAGCTACAGCCTGGAGAGATACTCTGCTGATCCCCATTACCAGGAGCTACAGCCTGGAGAGATACTCTGCTGATCCCCATTACCAGGAGCTACAGCCTGGAGAGATACTCTGCAGATCTCCACTGCCAGGAACTACAGCCTGGAGAGATACTCTGCAGGAACATCCCGGGAGAGTCGGCATATCCCCCGCTGTCCCGTTCCCCACAGTGAAAGTAAGGATGGGCGGGGCTTGATGATGCAATTTGTTTTGACTGACAGGTGCGGCTTAAGGACACAATTTGCATAAATCACATCATCAAGCCCCTCCCACAGCGTCTTCTGTTTCTTCCCTCCGAGATCTCCAGGGGGGATGAAACGAAAAGTCGTCAACCCTGTAAAATAACGATACCAATAGAATGCAGAGTAGGACGCCTGTACATGGGAGGGGAGGGGTAAGGGGAGGGGTAAAGTGCTGAGGAGTCCAAACCCCTCGCTAGCAGTACAGAGGGAGCGACTACCATGCCCCCGCTCTTCTCCGGGCCCGTTGCGCCCCCTATAGTTACGCTCCTGCCCCCACATGCTTATACAGCCTGCACGCAGTCTGACACACGAAGCCGCATTGTCCGCTTTAGGAGATAACGGCCGGTGATTTTGCACCGTTATACTGCGCAGTTATAACCGTTGTTACTTTGTAACCAGAGTGATATCCAGGACTTTTATTGCCCGCCGCGCACTTGTCTCGCGCTGACCCTGGTGGGCACCTCTCGCAGTTACTGCCAAATAAACTGAATTCCAATAAAAGGAATAAAATTCCTCCTCAGGCTCTGCCTGCTTCTCTCCTGCCTTTATTTATTGTCCGGCCGTATATACAAGGACATGAAATGTAACAGCCTGGCTCACCTGCCACCTCCGCCCTCTACCCCTTCCCGGATTCTTGTTAGTAGTCATGGCAGTCTGATGAATGTGGCCCTCTCCCAACGTCAGGCAGTGTTGTTATGTGTCTACAAATGCAGCTTTGCTACACACATTAATGTGTTGTTATGTGTCTACAAATGCAGCTTTGCTACACACATTAATATCCTAAAAAACAAACAGCCTCATTCCTGGATTTGTATCTGTGACCAGGTCATTGTACAACTTTATAGATGACTCTAACACAGCGTGATGGCGGACGCAGCACATCAGACCGAATGCGTTACTTCTTACACAAAGCATCAAACAGAAGAGGAGCTATTGTGTTCTAAGTCCCTGGGGACATACAGACAAATCCTGCCTAAAACAACTTCCAATTCTACCTTTATATCTTCTGTGTACCCTCCCTTCACTTTAGCAGACTTGAAATTGTGGGTATATAGGACCGTTTTCACAGTTAAGAAGGAGATAAGAATGAACGGATTCACGATTATACCCATGGCAACTCCTTTGACACACCTTAAGAAGGTCATAGGCAGCTTATCTTCCCGTGTGTATGTATCTACTTAATTTGCTAAAGTACGCACGTACTTCACAAACCGCACCCTGTCTGCCCCATTTAAATGCCTCCCTCCACCCACTTTTCTTAACTTCCTTCTTAATTTGGGATATTGAACGGAATACCTGGGCCTTGGTCCAGAGATTGATAGTAACAGCAAAAGCCGAGCAAGTCTGTACTGGGCCAAACCCCTTTTCTAGATGAGGGTGCAAATTTATTTCATCTTATTCACATGCAGGGAAAATACTTTTTTTATGGCACATAAATACAGAACAGCCTTAATTTTAAGTGGTAGTTTAATTAGGAAACCAGCTCTGAGCTCTAATTCTTTATTCAAAATTTCAATATTGTTCCGCCCTTGCAATTCAACACAGTTTTCAAGAATTATTTGATGATGATGATGTCAGTTTTTACTTTATTATCGGGTTTTTATTTAGCATAATCATATTAAATAGTTCTTTACAATTTTTAGCAATCATTTATAAACTTAACAAGATTGGGTAGTAACAAACAGACTGGCTGGTTTATAGGGCACTGCTTGCATACTATAGGATATTGGGGTTTGATATATTAGCTAAATAAACGATAAGTAATAAAAATAATATAAGTGCTATATATCACACAGGTGTAATATACATAGCCACATTGACAAAGGTCAAAGAAGAAATGAAAATAAACATACCAAGCAATGATAAAATAGGGAAGAATAGGAGATTCAAAATGCAACCTCTCATAGATATGTATGCAAATGCTAGGAGCTTAGGAAATAAATTCCCTGAACTAATTGCAATAGTGACAAGAGATAATCTGGATATTATGGGTATCACTGAATCATAGTGCAATGAAACCCAGCTATACCGGGATATAATTTATTTAGGAAGGACAGAGTGGGGAAAATTAAAGGAGGAATATAAATGATTACATAGTCCCCTAGTGCATATGCACTCTACAAAGAAACTATAGCAGTAATACACAATAAATACATATATCAAAGAATGAAAAAATCAACACTGGTCACTTGCACATAGCATAAGTTGCTGGAGGGTGTGTTCAAAGCAATGCATTAAAGAGATCTGAAGGCATGCAACCCCTTAATACAACACAATCACCTCCTTGAAGCCTGAAATCTTACATATTGTCAGCAAATATTGTATTTCTGTTACTTACTGACATGTGAAATCACTGTTGTATAAGATACATATATTTTCTGTGCTGAGAGTTATTTTCTAGCAGGTGAGATTTATGGCTTCCATGTGACTATGGCGTTCTCCGACTCAGTTCATTCAGCTCTTTGTCAATGTCAGTTAAAATGTGGCCAGAAAAGCGATTTTTTTGCGATCATCTTTGACTGGACGCTTCATAAATGATTTGTCTGCGGAGCTGGAACAGTTGTCTTTATTTCTCGTCGGGTAAGTGGATAAATATTTAAGTGGGATCTCTGTATAACAGCAGCTTACACAAAGGATTGTCCCAATCTATGAATCTCAGCCCATTACTGCAGCCTCTCAGACCATTGTGGCAAGTTACAGGGTAATCTCCATAGCAGTTACCCAGCCAGTATACGGCTATATGGAGGTATATGTAATACGATGAAGCAGGATTCCCAGGATCATGCCATTACTTCTTATTTCATTAGGAATTATTGATTCGTTTGCTATACGATATATTTCTAATTTCCCCTGTTGTTTCCCTGAATAGTATATTAACATTAGTGTCAAGGCTGCGGCTGTTATGGGTTTTCAGAATTCACTATGACTCAGATGTAGAAGAATCTTATATTGTTATTTATTGAGATTGAGCAAATTATAGAGAATTTTGCAAACAGATCAGAGGTGGCCCTATGCTGGGGGCCAATAGGAGATGCCTCTCATAGACTCTCTCTCTCTCTCTCTCCCTCCTCCTTCTCCTTTATCTCTCTCTCTGTGTCTCTCTCTCACTCTTTCTCTCTATCTCCCCCTCTCTCTCTTTCTCCTCCTTTATCTCTCTCTCTGTCTCTCTCTCTCTGTGTCTCTCTCTCTCTCTGTGTCTCTCTCTCTCTCTCACTCTTTCTCTCTATCCCCCCCCTCTCTCTTTCTTTCTCTCTCTTTCTCTCTATCTCTCTCTCACTCCCCCCTTCTCTCTCTTCCTCCTTCTATATCTCACTCTCTCTATCTTCCTCTCTTACTGTCCCCCTCTCTTCTTTCTTCTCTGTATCTCTCCTATGTCTCCTCTTTCTGTATCTCTCCTCTTCACTCTCTCCACTCTTACTCCTTCCCCAAATTCCCCCATATTTCTTAATCACCACTCACTTTCTCGTTCTCTCTCTACCTCACTATCTATCTCTCACTCTCTTGCTTTCTCTTCTTAGTTCTCTCTGTTTTTCTCTCTTGTCTTCTTGTCTCTCTCTCTTTCTCTCCCTCTTCCTTTCTCTCCACGTTTCTCTATTCACATCTCTCTCTTTTTGTCTCTCTCTCTTTCTCTCTT
>WWET01002602.1:135003-147797 GCA_011038615.1 Limnodynastes dumerilii | reverse complement strand
CCCCCTTGTCACCTCTCTCTCTCTCTCTCTCGCTCTCTTTTCATCTTGGTAAAACTTATCGCTAGGTTTAATAGTAATGTGTGGCCCTTTGGATAGTTTGAGGGCCCCTGATGCAGGACATTTCTGGGTTGAGCGTCTCACCCTCTTTATCCTTCGTTCAAGCTAAGGACCCTCCACGATAAAACAGAATTGTAAAGCAAATAAATTCATTCATTAAGGTTAACGTGATGTTAATTAAGTATGGCAGATCCGTTATATCTGGTCATTAATGTTAACATGATGTTCATTTCTTGTAATTACATTCTTCCAAATGAAATATCCATTTGCCTTAAGGGGTGGAATTCATCATTCATCGTTAACTTTCGTTTTCATTAAATTCTTAACCCCCGCAGCCCCAGCATACCTCCTTCCTCTGAGGGTCAGTCGCTAGGACACTGCAGGAAGCCCTGCTGAAGACAGTGCAGACAGGAATGGGTTAAACAATCGTGGTCAGTGGTTATTTAAAGGGTCATTTTTAACTTAATAGTGGAATTTTGTTATTAAAGAAGTTGGTTCTTTCTCCACACGAGCAGTTCACTTGTCTTTAGGGGTCTCTGCTCTGCAGGACATGTTGAATGACGCACATTTCATTATACTATTATTACATAATATATTTTAGGAGGGGGTCATTTCATTCTTCTTCCATTGTATTGAATATAGTCTTTGGAGAATGCAAAGGATCCTGGGTAATGTTGTTCATTCTTCTTCCATTGTATGAGTGAAAGGTGATTGGATCACTGTGTAAACTGCGTTCAGGGGTCTAGTCTCGCAAGCTCTCTGTTGCACCGCTTACCAATCCCCTTAAACCAGTGGATGCTCTGTAACAAGGTTGCCGACTCTTTATGGCAAGCGATAGTTGTTAGTATGGGGGCGGAGCTTGATGACAGGATTTATGCAAATTTAAAGGGTTAAGCCCTTGAACATCAATGACATTTTTCATAGTATTACTAGGATAGGGGCGGGGCTTAATGGTGCAAATGATGTCATTAAGTCCCACCCAGTCTCTAGTATCACTAGTAATAGTTGTGTTACAGGAGACCCTGCCCTGTAGACAGGGCCTACCTATAGTTTTTCCACTCCTGGAAATGCAAAATGGCGTCAGTTGGAAGTCTGCGGCACACCGATAACATACATTGTAATACCGAGTCACTTCCCAAGGCAATGCGGCCTTGCTGAACAACGTGCTATTGCGTTTAACTCTGGATAGTGGGGAATGCATTCAGTTCGAGTAGCATGAATGCACAGAAGCAGACACAATGCACTCCAAATGTAGGCGACAGGTGACAGTGCACCATTAACAACACCTGCACACCCTTTACTACAGCGAGGATCCACTGCAATACTATCTATAAACAACAGGTGTCAGTGCACCATTAACAACACCTACATACCCTTTACTACAGTGAGGATCCACTGCAATACTAAATAATAACTAACAGGTGGCAGTTCACCATTTACAACACCTGCACACCCTTTACTATAGCGAGGATCCACTGCAATACTATCTATAAACAACAGGTGGCAGTGCACCATTAACACCTACATACCCTTTACTACAGTGAGGATCCACTGCAATACTAAATAATAACCAACAGGTGGCAGTTCACCATTTACAACACCTGCACACCCTTTACTACAGCGAGGATCCACTGCAATACTATCTATAAACAACAGGTGGCAGTGCACCATTAACAACACCTACTCACCCTTTACTACAGTGAGGATCCACTGCAATACTATCTATAAACAGGTGGCAGTGCACTGTTAATGCTAACAACTACAAGCTCATTATTGCTGTGAGCATCCACTGCAGTACCAGCTATATACCACAGGTGGCAGTGTACTGTTACCACTAACTGCACACTCTTTGCCACTTAGCGTGTTCAGCATTATGAGCCCTGACCCCTTTGCAGACTCAGACTGAATTGATCCCAGCCTTGAGATGTGTCCATTCTAATCGCTGCACAAATGTGTTTAGTATAATAAAAGATATTCAGCCAATCAGATTCCAGCTCTCATTTCCATGCATGCATAGGCAGCATACTATTAATAGAGATGAAGCACGCCGTTCTCTAGGAGGATCCTGACATCACAATTTGCATCTCTATAATTTACTTGATGAGAAGCAGCACCGTTACGACCATCCAGAGCTCAGAATATTGCGGCACGGAGGATTTGTATTGATTTGCATAGCATTTACATCTTATTGCATGTTATGGTTGGTAAATTGGAATGTTTACAAATCCGGCATCTAAAGTCTATTAAATCTTGTGTAAATGAGCTCTGGAAATGTTCAGTTTATGTAACACGATTGTGCGTTAGTACAAACTGTTTCACGAGGATCAGCTGACTTCACCGAGGACTGTGCTCTGATTACAGGAAATACGGAGAGGTTCATCGGCGTGTATCCCGTGACAACGGCAAGACGTTCACCCCCAGAGCGCCGGACCATGCAACCGCCTGCCCCTTCGGTTGTTTTTTTAGCATCTGACGACGTCAGATCCTATATGATCCTTGTGTTTTAAGATTTACGATATTCTTATATTCATCCATTTCAGAACCAGCTCCAGACTCGCGCAGAATGGTTATTTTCACTCACGCTTGTGCGCAGGCCTCACTTCCTATACGGATATATCGCAGGTTTGCCGACTCTCCCGTAATGTCCGGGACACTCCTGAAATTCGGGCAGTTGTCTCGGTATCCCGGGAGAGCCGGCAAATCTCCCACAAGGGACTTCCATGAAACCGCGGCCTCAAGTCCTGCCCCCTGCCTGGCAACGGTAGTATCCTAGTGTTGCTAGGGACAGGGAGGGACTTGATGACGCAAATTGCGCTATCAAGCCTTGCTTCCATCCCTATTAGACCCCAAAATGTGTAATTAATAGTCAAGGGGGGGCTTAATGATGCAAATTGCATAAATCACGTCGTTCATCCCTGGCCCCAGCATGTATGTATGGCTTTCCTCCCTTTTAAAAGTCGGCAACCCTGATATATCGACCGTGACACAACCAACAGCCTAATCTCCGCCATATCATCGCAGACGGGACTGGAATTTTATTTTGGCAACATCCCGACATTTACTTTCCCCGGAAGTCTACTTACTCTATTGCCGGTGTCCTGGTTAGTGCTTAGGGTCAGGATTATTATGATGTGTCACAGTAACGAGCAGTGAACGCTGCCAGAATTTCATCACCGGCCCATTAACTGTGAGCAATCAGATCATCGGAGCAGCGATCTTCACCTGTACGAATCTGGATCCAGCCTTCCATACTGGAAGTGTTTCCGTGGGATTTTCACCACCGGGCGGGATGCTACTATATGCGCATGGTAGGAGCATGTCGATCAAACAACGAGGACACGCTAAGCACCTGATGCTGTGTCTGGACTTCCAAACCGTCCCCATTTGAAGTGACGTGACTCATAAATCATAAGATAGGGGCCAGGGATCGCTAATCCGTGCATCTCGCGTGTCGCTCCCCTAACGAATATGATCTCTGTGATATATTGCACGTCCCCTTAATGTCATATAGACTGTAAGCTTGCTAGCCAAGTCCTTTTACTTACCCATTCTTATAATCATTATTTGAAACTGTAAAACACTAATATGATGGCGCTAAATAAAAATCAGTTAATAAATAAATCATACATAAAATGCAGGTAGAATAACGTCTTTCCCATCTATAATTATATCTCCCTTAAATTAAAAAAAAAGTGTACATTTTTATAAGTAATCTCCTCGATACACAAAACCCCAACGTGACACCAACTAATCTCTGCTCTTTATTTCATCTTCCAATACAATTCCTATCGCAGGTATCAAACATTTATGGATTAATTCATGTTTATTATCACCTGGTGATTCCCCGGTTATGGCACCACCTGAGCGAATCCGGCATCAGGACTTTTCATAGGATATTCAGTCCTAGTAGATTATTTGAGTTCACATAACTGCAAACTGGGAGCGGTGTCAGACAAGTCATTCAGAGACATCTGCTGCTGGTGGCGGCGAAATACGCATGAGCCCAGGGACTTATCAGTTGCCCTGTAATGGCTAACCTCCAAAGGTCCCAAAGAGCCACACATTACCTTACCCTTGGTATTGAGTTCTGACAACAAATTTAAAGAAAGTAACAGACACATTGGGACATTAAATGGATCTGGGGGTCACAGGTGACAATACTGGGGCGGGGCACTGACACAACCGCACAGGATTGGCTGATTGTGGATTCACCGCTAGATCTGATTGGTGGATTCTTCATTGTGCAACTCTAGTATTTTAGAATGTATGTCCTACATATATTTAAACCTGCTGAATATTCTAACAATCTCACCAGGGATCAATAACGAATACATTTATTTACATCAAAACAAAACGGTTTCTTTTGCACCCGATGTAAACCTGACGCAAATAGGGCGGACTGTTACGGATGACGCAACCAGGGTGTGGAGTCTAACTAGGGCCTGGTCTTCACTAGAGCCCCTGATGGTGGGGGTAGGCTGGGCTGCAGGACACCTAGCAGGTCACGGCCCCCGGAGGCGACACCCGGGAGGAGAAAATGAGAAACAAAGATGGAGGGCCGTATTTAGAGATCCGTTTTTTTAAAGTACGCAAATATACGCACGGCCGTTGCAAGGCAACACCAATGACGCTTCCCTCACAAGTGAAGGTGACTTACAAGTGCCTCGACCACCTTATCTTTAAGTGTGCATTTCCGAGCGTATAATGCCTCCGTACGTGTGTATCTAACCGCGCCCTCATTTAAATGCCTCCCCCCACCCATTTTTATTTAAATTCTCCTGTGCATATTTTTACGTCGCAGATCCGGACGTGTTTATCCACGTACGATTCACAGGTCCGTCCATGATTCACTTCCGCACGTATAGTCTACGTGAACTACGTAAAAAAAGGTACTATGCATGCGCAGTTTAAACGTACATAAAAATATGCTCACTAGAGCCCCTGATGGGAGGGAAAGGCTTGGCTGCAGGACACCTAGCAGGTCGCAACACCCGGGAGGAGAAAACGAGAAACAAAGATGGAGCGAGGAGATGAGGAAAGCGTGAGAAAAAGACACTGGGACAAGGAAGAGCTAGAAGTGACTAGCTCTGATGAATGACACAATGCCAAGTACAGTAGACAGACTAGAGAGATTACTGTGGTAATCTCTCACGCACTCACACAGAGAACCCCCACAAGAGTGACAACACTAGTACACGAGAATGGGCAAGGGACAAGGCACGGACAGGAAGAAACACCAGGATAATAGCAAGAAAATACTGGGATGGATGCAGGGAGCAAACAGGAGAGGGCACAAAGAGATCAAGAAGCTATAGCCCCAAAAGCAGTGGACTTATAAAGGGGCTGCTGGCCAGTAATTGGCTAGCAGATCCCCGCTAATGGCTCTGATTGGCTGTGTGACCTGTCAGTAACACAGCAGCCAGAAGGTCATAAAAGGCAGAGAGAGAGAGGAAGGAAACTCCCACTATTGCAGCAGCTGCTAGCAAGGAACATGTGCAAGCCATGCAAGGTGCAATGACCTGCAGGGAATGATTCCTATAGAGGCCTTGAGACAGGACAACAAGGGCCAGCAACAAACAAGGTAAGAACTAACATGTCACCATGATTAGAGTGGCGGCATGTAACACGGATGCAGAATTCATTTTTATCTGCAGGTTATTAGATCCTGATATGTCCACAATGTTCAATGCTGTATACTGAGGAACACACGGAGGACATGATATCACCGGGCTGGCCACTATGACAATACACTGACATCACTCTGGACTAATTACACAACTTACATTATCCAGAGAATTCCTGGGGCAGTCGTCGTGTCCGCAAGGGAGAAGAGACACAGATCTGTAACCCGGCCCGAAATAACGGCTGCACCTCCAGGTAATTACCAGCATTCTATGCGCAGCGCCACTAATTAAGCATAATTACAGCTTCATCGTTTTAGTCGAGCGCTCAGAAAAACATACAAAGGAGCCTAATTTAATTTATCATTTAACACCTTGTCTGCCAGGGACGGTGGAAGATATTGGAAGATTCAGAGGACGATAAATCTTCATTTACAGAGGTTCAGACCTGGGACCTTTAATAGAAAGCGTCTGGGCCATCGCACTCGCCCCTTTGTTTACTAATTAGACCTTAGTTTGCCCCCTACATAGAGATTTGATTGGATAAAAATTTGGTAATAAAACATGTAAAATTGTATTAGTTATAATCACTATAATAATCAATTTAATTAGTTAGTCAATATACTGTGTGTTTACAAAGTATCAGCATTAGGGAGTAATATTGTGCTACAAAATGCTCCTTAATGCGTTGCTTCGGCCTTCTCCAAGCAGGGGCAGTTTTGCAGCTGGTGTTTCGACCCAGGCCCGCTGAGACAGAGATGCCCATACAACTTTCAGCTTGGGTTTAGTCTGCACAGTAAAGGGACCGGATCCAGGACGCACAACACCTGTAAGTGTGAGATTTCAACGGAACCTCCTGGACCCATCTCCCGCTGAAATCCAACTCCTACCTACTTCTGCTGATGCACAAGACTTTTATCTAAACTGTGTATTGTGACACCCACCCTAAGGACTGTGTCACCCATTGTTGCACATTATATAAGACCACCCCTTCTCCCCACCACCACCTATTCCATACTAATCAGCCTTCACATCCCCACACTAACTAAGCTAGAGCGCAACCTTCTTTTCCTTTTTTACCATATCTAATGCCTTTGTCTGTTGGGGACAAAATCCAGAAGTGCAGCTCGCTTATACATATTCACTCCTTTTTTCCCCCAATGACTCAAGTGAGCGCAATTCCTCTCTTCATTTTAAGGATGACCATACGCTAATATGTCATGCGCGCAAGAGTAGTGCCCAAAGCTGCACAGAACCTGTGTGCAGCAATGTGAAATGCAGAATTGTTCATAGTGCCTTATGTTTCATAACCACACGTTCACGCATGCAAAGAATGCACAATATACACTTAGATACTTGCCAGTCACCAGCAACCAGAAGAAGATCCATTTTCATCATAACTATTGGGTGAGTCAACAACACAGTTAAATGTGCATTCCTTGAGGTGGAATATTGTGGGCCCCAGGGTTTACCCTTGGTGGGTTCCTGGTCTAATTATTATTGGCCCATGTCCCAACTAGGAGGAGGTTATGCTATGCACAGGTGACACCACTATATGGGACTGGGGGCACGGTGGCCCTGGTCTTTGGGCTTGGCAGGGGGTGGCCCTCCAAGACTTGATGTCTCCCATCATGTGCGCCAAGCAAATTCATTATAATGAATTAAGGAACGTAATGTAAGAATAGTATAATTGTATTGCTGGTGGAGACTGTGGTCAGCTAGTTATCAGTCCATGATCTCACAGATGATAACTGATAAATATTTGGCACCAGCAACCACCCATCATTATTCTCCAGTTACTCCCCTTTAGTTACATTCTCTTTACATTCTTTCCTCTATTATATCTCTTCTTTGAATTCTTCTCCTTTTCTTTGTTCTTTCTGTTGTCCACTCTTCTTGGTTCCTCTACTGATGAATGGAGTCATGACAATACCCAGGCTTCATTTTTGAGCCAACATATAAAAGAGGCTTCCAGAGCCAGGACCCATCCATAGAATACCCTTGTCTGACCCAGGAACTCTGAGCAGGCTAGGGTAACTTGTAAATGTGGTCTGGGGGTGGTTCATTTGGGCAGGGACTCCCCACAATCTGTGGCCCATGCAAGTGCCCTTTTGGACTCCCCTTAGTAACAGTCCTGTGTTTATGCCTTGCAATTTCACAGAAGATATGCTACATGAACTGACGTGCAGAACACTCTCTCCTAATGTGCAACCTTGCAAAAATGGAGCCTTGAGGGAACTCTTTGGCCCTGAAGATTGGTCATTGTTCCTGTTGTGTTAATGTGTCTTTGTGAGAATAAGTATTGATGAATGACCAACAATACCAAAGGCTTACCCATTTGGGAGTTGGAAATATACCTTGCAGTCTGTGGCAGACTTCTCTAGTTTGTGGTATGCAGGGGAACCGTAGTGGTCACCCCCCGTTTGCTGTCTCCTTTTGTGAGAGACCACTGCTAGTCTGGTCACACCATCCTCATGGCACCTGGTATAGTATGAGTATGAGTGTAGACTCATACTTGTCCTGTGTTGCTTGATTAATTCCAGTGATCCTGCTATTGTCTTGTCTTTCTCCTGACAAGTCTTCTGCCTTCTCCCTGTTGATTTGATTGTATTCTGATGCTTAGCTCCTGACTTGTCTTCTCCATCTACCATCGGTGTTGTTCTGAATATCTGCGGCTGAACCTGGCCTGGTTACCATTACTTCATCTATGTTAGTGACCATCTATGGGGACTGGAGCCTGGTAGATGCACACAGCCCAGTGTTCACCTTCTCGGTATATTCTGGTGAACACCGATGTCTTCTTAGATTTTGTACTCTCTAGAGGGGTAATGTCAATACCATTCCACGGATTGTCCCTTAAAGTGTGACATCCTTTGCTTTGTACTTGTGTAAATGAAACTTCAGTGGCTCTGGAAAAGATTTAGATCCTGCAAGAATACAACATTAGAAGCCTGGATCTTACAGAATAAGATCTGATATTATATATACATCATAAACCCGTGTAAGAAGAACAGGATTACTTCCTTAGGGGCTAAATGAATGGAGCTTAAAGTCTGTTTTGAAGTTATTATTTATAAGAACAATATGGACCCCAAGCGAGTTTCTGACAAGTGTTTCAATCAGACGTTGTCAGGTCTCCTGGAAGCCCCGAAACATCGCTGAGAATACACATAATAGTTACTGAATTATTTGAGAGAATTTGGCAGAAACCCTTGCATTTGGTATATGAGTCCAGCGTACGGGGCCTCAAGAGATAATCGACGGAAAGATTTTATTTCTGTTCAGAAATTTGTAAAGTTAGTTTTGATGTCACCATAAGTACAGAGGACGATATCCAGGGTCTGAAAATAAGAGGAGAACAGGAACATTACATCTGTGTAAAATCATGTTATATTACAGGGCAGGAAATGTCACCTGGTATAAACAGTATTAGAGATGAGAGGTGAAGTCTCCTAGCACAAGTCTAAATAACAATGTAATAGTAACGCTGGTCAGTAGCTGTGTAATAATATAATAATAATATAATAGTATTAGAGATGAGAGGTGATAAATAACTGTAATAGTAACGCTGGTCAGTATCTGTGTGTTATAAGCAAAAGCGAAGTATTTTCCTTGCATGCTAAGAGTAACATTACAGTCATCATGGTTTTGCCCAGGTGTAACTTTCCACCTAATTTCCTCTTATTGTCACACTCTGGATCCGGTTCGTAAGATCAAACTTTCAATCTTTCAATATTAACAATTACTGACTATTGAAGACCATAAAAGCGAATGATCAATGAAATAATTATCATCTTGGTTACTTGATGAGCTGGAAGTTAATTGAGTGTTAATTAGAAGAAGATATATTTGTTGTTAGAGGGAATCTCCGTTAATCAGGTCATTTGTCACATATAATTAGTATATATAATTGCAGTTACGCTGCTTACTTCACAGTCAGGGCTTATAGATAGGGGCCTGGATTCAGAGTTGCACTTACACCTTTTTTGTAGGTGCAAGTGTAGACCTGAGCAATACCATGTTGAACTGCGAGCAGAGGCACATTTATATTGTGAAAGCAAAGTTATATTTAAGAGGTGAAATTTCTTTGCTAAACTATGTTTCATAGATTAAACATAAAGCTATGCACTTTTTGAGCTCTATGTGCAAAAGTAATGTATTTTCCTTGCATGTTGAAGATTTAAGATTAATTTGCACCTCTCATTTTGCAAAATGGTTTAGCCAAGCTGTACACTTGCACCTGATTTACCCTTACTCAGAACAATACAGTAGAACAATTTAAACATGCTTGGGATAAATATAAGGGTATCCTAAATTGTAACCCCAATTGAGGGTAAATAGGGTCTAGGGTCAGTATAGTTTTCAATAAACAAATGGGCAGACTAGATGGGCCATGTGGCTCTTATCTGCCGTCACTTTTTATGTTTCTATGTTTCTATGTACTCCCAAACTCTGAATCCAGGCCAGGGTGATGTCTCTGACCTGTGAATGCAGATTAATCAGTCATTATAAACGCAATCACTGATCCCTATGATCAATACGACGACAGGACGCAACACTGACGCTGCACAGATATCTTGTTGCAGATTTGCAGTTCTAAGTAAAACAAACAATGTGGGTCATATTCTGAGTTATTTGTATATTTAAAGTGATCAGCATATTACAATATGCGCAGGAAGCCACACCCCTTTTAGTCAGAAGGCGCTGTACGCCTAGATTTTGAATGCAAATGACGACATTGTAATTACTAACATTTACACAAAAGAAAATGAGTCTCTTCCGGTTTATACTCCGAGGGTCGTGTCAGTAAGATGCTTTGGATCAATAGCTTAATGCTTTCATTATAAAAATAATAGTAATGAGCATCTGAATATCATGTGACTTACAGTCCACGGACACCGTGCACATATCAGCGCTCTCTGATGGACACCGTGCACATATCAGCTCTCTCTGATGGACACCGTGCACATATCAGCGCTCTCTGATAGACACCGTGCACATATCAGCGCTCTCTGATGGACACCGTGCACATATCAGCGCTCTCTGATGGACACAATTATTAGCGAGAACTATTGTGCACCATTAGCTACACAATAGATGCTCCTGTTTCATTGCCTGTGAGAGCCTGGCAATGCCCTGTATAATGTGCTCTGTAATATGTTGTGTGTTGTATCTTTAACCCTCCTGATCAATGGTTTTCATTTCCAGGGATTAATAACATTAATTGATAAACTGGACAATCCGCTCAAGTCACTGCGGGCAAATTGTCGTGGCCCTGGGGCTGGAAGGGCCCCTTGGAGTGATCACGACCAGGCATGCTTTAGTGTGACCAGTGCTGCACAAGGAGCATCTGCGCACTAACATCGTCTGCGCTCCATGATGGCTGGCGGGAGGTTGTGCAGCGGCTCAGTAATTGACCATTTTATATATTAATGACACCACAGATATGTCCAGCAGGAGAATCAGAAAACACAGACAGGATGAAGCACTTTAAGCTGTGTAGCCGGCTGGACAACAGTCATCATATTAAATGAATTTCTTGATGGGCCTATTTTCAGATGTAGGCCTGGGACTGTAGTCCCATCCAACCCATTGTTAAGCTGGCCCTGCACACACACACAGTCTATCTCTCTCACACACACTCTATCTCTCTACCTTTCCATACCCTGCAACTGTCCCGCCCGCCCCAGAATATGTCCCGAGAGATCAGACTCTCGGGACAAATTTACTTTTTTTTTTTTTTTAATAGCCCTGTCACGTTATATGCTGTGTACATGGTATATGCTGTGTACATGGTATATGCTGTGATAGAGGAAAGAGAAATCCCTTGCGCTCAGCAAATCGTGGCGGTCACCAGGTTGGGGTCTCCTAGGTTACCCCAAGAAACAATAGACAAACAGAAATAAATCCAGGGACCAGCTTTGATGTGTGATACCTAAAATAGAAAAATGGTATAGTGCAATACCCGGGGTCTTTAATTGGCTTGGTTTCCGGTGAAAATGTACTCACCGAGTATCGGAGCTAACAGGCTCCACTGATTACGACTTATACGTTCTCATTAAGAGATACTTTATTTGAAGGTAATAAAATAATTCCAAGGCTAGGCTCAATCCTGTACCGCTCCACCAGTAGTATGGTGCCGGGAGAGATGTTGTTTGCCGGCAGCTCCGTAACCACCAATAAATAACCTTGCAGCGTTTGGACTTAAAAAAGCCTATAGCCCACTCTACGCGTTTCACGATCAACTGATCGCTTCTTCAGGAGGGAATTATGTAGAAGCCGGAGCCGGAAAAAAAAACAATTTATAAAGTCCGGGGGTAAATAAATCAGGGGAATGGGTCCTAAACACCTCCAGATGGGTTCACACTACCTGTCTGGAGCGATGCAGTATTTTACATTTAACAGATCTTAAAAACTTATATTAAGTATTCGAATAATAAAAATACATTTTCTATAAACATACCAGAGATCGTTAATGGTTTTTGTAACAGTGACCTAATATTGAATAAAATATATTTACCATAGATGTTAGTATGTCTACAATAATCAATTATTATACAGATTCAATCAGCTGTTATATGGATTCAGAAAGCTGTTATACGGATTAAATTTATCACATTAAAGAGATTTTTTTATATTAAAAACAATTAATAATATATACCATAGATAAAGATATTAAAATTAATTATAAGAGATGTATATAAAATCATTAATGGAATTTAGTAATATAATCAATCTTAAAAATATCTCTAATTACAAACAATCCAAAATTATTCCAAAAATATTTAAAACATTCTAAAATATTTTAAAACCATTCCATAACATCTCCAAAATTAATTGGTTATTACAAGACATAAATATTTTCATTATTAGCAACATTGAAAAAGTTAATATATAGCATACTATCATCATATATATAGTGTATACAAAGCTACTACATGTTACATATATAAAAAGTTCATAAAAAGTGTATATTTAAGACTATGTCTTCATATATTGATATTACAAAGGCACAGTGATTTCATTAATAGCAATGGGGCAGATCCAGATCTACGTTTTTTAGCGATTTTACGCGTGGCAGAGACGTAAATTCGCAGATTTGTACGCACTGCGCAT
>WWET01002602.1:104566-132718 GCA_011038615.1 Limnodynastes dumerilii | reverse complement strand
GGCTGGACAAATAAACAGGGGAAAGACATATGGATGCTGAACATAATAATAAGGGACAGTCATGGATGCTAGACAAATAATAAAGGGGCAGATATGGAGGCCGGACGTTTAAACGGGCCGAAATATGGAGGCTGGACAAATAATAAGTGGCAGACATATAGATGACTAAATGATTAAAATAGCCGTGCACTAGACCCGCTATCTGTTTGTGTCAGACACACCCACTTTTCCCAGACACGCCCACTGGGCGGTACAAGACACACCCCTTCTACCAGGCCGTGAAAATTTGTCCCTCTTTACAATTCTCAAATGTTGGGAGGTATGACACATGATATATATATACACACATTATATATATACACACACACACACACACACACACACACACATTCTATCTCTACCTTTCTCACACACACAGCCCCACACACACACACACACACCTACATACACACATACACACGCACACCTACATACACACACACACCTACATACACACACACACACACACACACACTCTATCTCTCTACCTTTCTCACACACACACACACACACACCAGGGTTTTGCTGACTTTCTATTTCTATATAGATGCCGGAATGGGGGCAGGGCTTAAAGATACAATTTATGCAAATGATGTCCTTAAGCTCCGCCCCTTGTTCATCATCACTGCTCTCCATAGCATTCCTGGGGAGCAACACTAGGTATTGCTGTTATGACAGGCAGGGGATGGGATTTGCCTGCTCTCCCGGGAACCCGAACTGCCTGAATTTCGGGAGTCTCTCTGACGTACACACACTCTCACCTACCCCCACACAGAAGCACAGACACACATACCTAATGCACCCAGCGCTGTGGAACAAAGCCAAATTCTGCGCTTTCCATTTACAGCTAGATAATAATAAAATATTTCATATCCAGTGTTAGAAAATGTTTACAGAAAATGCACTTTTGTTCCTATGTAAATAAAGTTGTTACAGATTCTTCTTTATATAAACTCAGTTGCGAGTGTGACCATCCTGCATTAATACCCATTGCTCCAACGTAATACAATGCAGATCCCCAAACCTCCCGCAGACCGCGAATCCCTTCCATGCATTCCCTGTGCGTGTCATTTGTCTTCCTTGTGAGTCCCTGTTTTCTGTACGGAGGGTCCCTGTTTTCTCCCCTTTCCTGTGCTACTAATCAGCCACAATACTAATAATAACATTTGTTTATTACATTGCTCTCATTAAGCTGTCAGTCCATATTTTTGTCTGCCACTGAATTGCAACAATGACATTGAGAGAGATAAAGAAGGACAAGCTGAATGAGGTGAGAGGCGATGTTTTGTAACTGAACTCTAAATGAGAGTTTATAAATAAATCCGTTCAGGTTCGTGTACAATAAACAAAATCACCCGGTAATTTCCAGATTGCAGATTTGCGCCATTGGCTTTTTTTAAATTGTAATAGTTTATTCTATTAAATAAAGCAGATAATGTAATAGTTAGGAGTGAGCCGGTTACCCCTTACGCCTCCTGCCATTCTTATACACGACAAGGGGGCTGAGGGCTTGCGGCAGCTGTTTCTCAAGCTGATCACACTTCCCGCTAAACGCTATTTATGAAGATGATCTGGAGAAGGGGAGAGTAATAGCTGGCAGCGGAGCCCTCCGGTGTGGAACTCCGATAGACGCTTGGGTTTTTGTAGGATCATTTTTCAAACGCTTCTGCCTGGGAAATGGATGTAAAAAATACTTTATTACAAGGTTAAAAAATCAGCTCTGATTCCTGCAATAATAAATCTGCCCCAGTACACAGCCCCGAATTTTGCTGCGAAGAGTCAATTTGACCCCCTAATATTTTTCTCTGTATCCGTCTGGTTAAACGTCGCTTTCAGCAGAAGTTCGGATGCTTGTCAGGTACTGGGCATATAGGAGGACGTGATTTCATTAACATGAGATGATGCCACTTGCATTCTTAATACAGATCTGATCTGTTCTTGAATGATGCTATCTCCCCTCTGCAATACCCACAGTCCAGGCTCCAGTGTCTCCATGCCACGGTTTAGCATCAGCTCCCCCCTCAGATAATACTGTCCGGGATGGACACGGCTAAGCAAATGAACTGGCTCCAGATCTGAGCAAAGCCCCATATAATTTACTCTATCCACTAGTCAGAGCTTCCAGATATAGCTTTTGTGTACTGAGAAAGGTCACAGGCTGGAGCATAATCTATTAAAATGCAGTTATTCTTTATAAGAGCTGTGCAGGTTTCGTTTGAGATGCTGAGGAAATTGCACGTTTATTCCTAAAATGCTTCACTGTAATGGATCACAGCCTGCAGGTGGCGCTGTGTGTAATATCTGTGATGGTTTAGACAGCGACCAGGAAATGGTAGATGGCAATAACACATAGTGACCCCTGCAGGCTGCAAGGTGGTACTGCATCACTGAAATTAGTCATTTCCAAAAAATGTATACAAAAAATATATACTTAAACGAATAACCGTAATGAAATTATATATTTAACAGATCAATGGTAAAATCATATTTCTGGGACATCCATTTTATTCTTTGCCAGCCAGCAGAGTTTTATTTATTGTTTACATATAATTTTTTGCTTTGTGGTGCTCTTTTCAATTATGATAACAAATTAAATAGTGTTTTTATGGATAACTATAGACTTTATTCATTTAAAGTTTTTATCATGGGGATATTGTCAATTATTTACAGTATTTCTGGCAGCTTTAAAATGCAGATCTATCCCCTTAGGAAGCAGAGTGCAGAAATATAAACAAAAGTTGTACAACAAGAATTTTTCTCTTTTAGGCCCAGATCCCGGGCTACGGACGCCAGGGGAATTTACGCAGTTATGGCAGTTATGATGCGCACATAATAACTACGCTAGCATGCCAGCCGCCATACGTAATGTTAGTTATGTACGCTGGCCGTTAAAGGAGCCGGCCAGCATGTTACGTGTGCCGTATCTCCACCATATAGGCTGAGATAGGCATTTAGGGAGCTGGGCGATGGAAGGCACCATATGACAAGGTCGTAAATTTTAAAGTAGGAATATGGATACGTAAGTGTCTAAATTTTACTACCTTTAGCGGGGAGTGCAGGGGGCATGCACTCCCTGCTATGCTGTAGGAACTAAAGACCGCGCTCGTCCGTAAGACGTGAGCTGGTCTGGATCTGGCAGCTTTAAAATACAGCTCTATCCCCTTAGGAAGCAGAGTGCAGAAATATAAACAAAAGTTGTACAACAAGAATTTTGCTCTTTTAGGCCCAGATCCCAGGCTACGGACGCCAGGGGAATTTACGCAGTTATGGCAGTTATGATGCGCGCATAATAAATACGCTAGCATGCCAGCCGCCATACGTAATGTTAGTTATGTACGCTGGCGGTTACGTTAAAGGGGCCGGCCAGCATGTTACGTGTGCCGTATCTCCACCATATAGGCTGAGATAGGCATTTAGGGAGCCGGGCGATGGAAGGCACCATATGACAAGTTCGTAAATTTTAAAGTAGGAATCTGGATAAGTGTCTAAATTTTACTACCTTTAGCGGGGAGTGCAGGGGGCATGCACTCCCTGCTATGCTGTAGGAACTAAAGACCGCGCTCGTCCGTAAGACGTGAGCTGGTCTGGATCCAGCCCTTAGTTCTTAGTTCTTTGGGACTTTTAATAAAGTCACTGGTATCTATTGTGCTAGACTTAGCTTCTTCTCATCATTTTGTATGAGGAGAATCAACAAGTAGAGAACAACTAAGCCGATCTTCAATAGGATCAATACGATCATCATGTCAGGATGATATTACTGTCAATAGGGTAGATCCAGAACTACGTGTGCCGTACGTTTATTCGCGGATTCGCGTATTTTCGTGCACGGTAGTTCTGGATCAGGCCCAATGACAGAACTCTCCTGGCTTTTCCAGGACAAGTAACTTATTCTGTGATGTTTTTGATGAGTAAAAGGGACAGAAGCCGGCACTCCAGACATCACTGGAGAAGAGACTGCTGGAATTCTAGGAAATGTAGGTTTAATTAAATTCATTTTTATGCAACATAGGATCCAAATCGCTGCTATCTTCCTTTTAAAAAAATACTAACAATTCAATCAATTTCACAAACCACACAATTATGATGCAAAGCAGCATCCCCATTAATACAAACAATTTAGAAAAATGTATTAATCTGCTCAGACATTTTAATTGCAAACACAGCAAATCATAGTATCGCTCCATAGAGTGGAGTTTTCCTTTGCACATTTAACTAAAGTTATCTATGTTTAAAATACAAGCAGATTGTAAGCGGCTACAAGCCTGTATAGAAGACATTACCTGTCCAATCATCATGCAGGGGAGCAGAGGCTATCATTCCTTACCATTTGCCCCCCTTGAGTTGTGATGTAACCTTGCAGTCCTGGGCAGACTGGATGGGCCATGTGGCTCTTATCTGCCGTCACTTTCTATGTATCTATGTCCTGTCTGCCCCAGGAATTGTGATTGAGATTAGCAGCTGTTTCATTTAGAGGTCCTTTCATTCTGCTGGGATCTGATGTGTAATGTGACCTTAGGCCTGATCCAGACCTACGCTTGGGTGCGTTTTTATGACGGGCGTAAGCGTAAAAACGGCCATTTGTAATTACTGCGCATGCTCGGAGCAGATGTGACGCTCATGTTACGGTTTGAGAAGCTGAGTGTATGGTCCTTGATCGTAACAGCTTCGTTCATACGCTGGAGGGGGCGTGCCTGCCATACGAAATCCGTAATTACGAAACAAGGGCATTGTAACTACGCAATGAGCTTACGGACGCACGCGGTTACGCTCAGAAAAGTTAGGGTATGTTTTGCTGAGTGTAAGAAGGCAAAAGTAAGTACGACCAAGGGCAGTGCCGAGTGGAGTGCGTCGGAGGTACGTCAGCATAAACACGCTACGCACATAAGCGTTTCATGAGCGTAGCTCTGGACCAGGCCCCTTGTGTATAATTCTTTGCATGGGTTTTAAAGGGTGCTGCAATGAAAAAATGGAATGTGGTTGCCGGACCGACTGGCACTATTTCAACAATCATGCAGGCGGCAGCTGAATGGCAGCTCTATCAGAATTGGCTACCTGGAATGGGGACTTATTTCTAGCCGTTCCCAATAGAGTCAGACTGCGCGGCAGTGTTTGGCTGAGGTTAGGGTTAGGCCTGGAGAAGGAACGGTTAGGGTTAGGCCTGGAGAAGGAACGGTTAGGGTTAGGAATGGAGAAAACCTGGAGGCTGCAGGAAATAGAGGGTTAGGGAAGGGTAAAGGGTAGGGCTAGGATGGAAGTGCTTACCTCTCGACTAATCACTTTTTGTGACTCCAGGAGACGCAGTACCGCGGCTGTCCAAAATTTTGACAAAAACCTCAGAGTCCCTAACTTATGAGAAAAGATTTGGGCACAATTAAATTGATTTAAAAGTCCTCAAAAATTTGCTCTTAAGTAGAGTGCTAGCAAAGAGTGTTAAGCAGAGCAAATAACATTTTTCTCCACACACCTGACTTCATATAAAATACTGAACTAGCTCCTTGTGGACAGAGCTTGGCTTGCAGTGCACAGTGTGGATTGGTAGATGTATAAGCAGGGGTGGGCCCAGTAATTTTACAGTTGCTCACACATCTGCATACTCAGTTTTTTAACTGGTGTACAGTCTCATCTGGACACTGTATTACAGCAGGATTGCAGAGAGTAAAATAGTCCAATATTATATCAGTAAGCATTGTATGTCTCCATATGCTTACACAAAGTTGATGCCTCTTTTTCATCATGGTTAACCTTAGTATCTTTTTTTTTAAATAAATATTCAAGGATATATTCATTAATTGTTTATATCTTCGCCAGCAAGTGCCGTGACATCTCCATTTATCGCATATTACAAAGGTCTGTTATTGGTGCAATGAAGGGGATTGCCACCCCGCATTACAGTGTGGAAGATAAAAGGACCGCCATTGCTTCCGAGGCAATAAAATGTAATCACAATTGAATGAATCTTAATAAAATTGCAATCTAGTTCTCGAGAAATTGAGCAATTTCTCAATAAATGTTTATATAACCAATATCAATGAAAACATTACGCTTCATGTATATTTTATTTAGTGTGCTGGTGATCTGTCTTTTCCGTCCTGGTTGATATTTAATTTAACAGTTATTGAATAATGTATTTGGAGTATATATTAGAGCACTAATGATACAGAGAAGATTCAACTTCTGCTCCTCTCCACGTCTTCCTGTGATAAGACGCTCCAAGTGACAACTGTCCCCATTCATTTATTTATGCCATTAATTGATTGAATGCATCTAATTATGAATCCATTCAGGTTGCTGAAGGAAGAGCTTTTCCATGCAGTATATAATAAAAGCACAATAGACGCGCACATACATCGGCTGTCACTGCAGCGACTTCCTAGAACACCTTCAATGGTTGGATAATCTGCCGGATAATCTAGACAGGTGAGATGCCACCCAGAGGGGAAATCTAAAGCTGGTCCCACATAAGGGCACTCGCAGGTATCTGGATATGCGGAAATAGGTGGACAAGGAAGGGGGAGGAGGACCCATGCCTTGCTGGTTGTTATGTCGACATAGCAAAATGTCGACAGGTCAAATTGTAGACAGGTCAAAATGTTGACAGTTGAGTATTATATTAGAATTACATATATATATTATATATTATTACATTTCTGATTTTTTGTCAAGTTGCCTGCATTACATTGCGTTTAGTTACGTTTTGTTACTAACATAATACTCAACTGTGTACATTCTGACCTGTCGATATTTTAACTGTCAACATTTCATACCAGACCTGGTCCATGCCCTCTTTATATCACAAACTCAAAGCAAAGGTTTAGATTTGAGGGTTCCAGGTGGTATAGAATTGGAGCGATTTACTCCTTCCTCTCTATACCACATATGTGCAATGCAACTGCTGTCTATCTGGCTAGGCTGTTCCAACATTGGAAAAGACAGATGACTGTGGGCATCCTATGCCATGATCTGACCAGTTATTGTGTGTTGAAGGGTTTGTCCTGTGGTTCTGGAGGTGTATGACCAGTAGTATGTAAAACCAGATTGTATTTTATTACTTGGATCAACTGAAAATAAATCAGTGTGTACGGTAATAACACAGTTCATATATCAATGCATAAAACTTGCATTCGTATTGGTCACAACTTGAAAAATTAATGTGTGATTGGAAAAGACAGATGACTGTGGGCATCCTATGCCATGATCTGACCAGTTATTGTGTGTTGAATAAGTAAGGGTTTGTCCTGTGGTTTTGGAGTTGTATGACCAGTAGCATGTAAAACCAGATTGTATTTTATTACCTATCTTCAAATAAATCAGTACGGTAATACAGTTCAGATATCAATGCATAAAACATGCATTCGTATTGGTCACAATTTGAAAAATGAATGTGTGAACACAGTAACCGTACCAATCAAATAGTCATGAGTCATGCAACAATGTGTCATGCAACAATGTGTCCTGGTTCAAAAGTTAATAGTTGGAGCCTCAAAAATATCTGACACTGAATGTGCCTTGTAGTCCGTTCAATAAGCCAACTCCACCAAATGAGTGATCCAAAGAATTTGGTGTTTCTAATGACCACCTCTGCAGTCCTTCGTTCCAGTTAGGACACTAATAGTAGTTTGCAAAGTTCCTTTAGTAAATAATGCACAAAAGTTTCCAGTATCAGGTCCTACCCATTCATGTCAAACGAGCCGGGCAATCTTTGTAGTAGATGCGGTGTCCACTGTGTGAACACTACACTGATTGGACGCTCCATGAATGCTCCGTGCCCTTTAGCTGTGCTTCAGATAACCGTGACCAGGAAGGTGCACTGTCTGGTCCCCATATTGTTGTGAGGTGTGTCTCCAGTGTGCTTCTCTCACCGCAAAAAGACCTCTTAATTTGGCCAGCAAAACCTACGCGTTTCGACCCAGAATGGGTTTCAAATGGATATGGTTGATATGGTTGGCCTGAGAGATATTGAGTAGTGTATGACATGGACCATTAGCGTAACATGCTGGTAACAACTATCCCACCTGCCCCTCCAGTTGTGAGTGATGTTCTTATGAAATGATGTCATCTTGTATGACCTCTCTGTGGATCAGACCCTGACCAGGCTCTGATCTGTGCCGTGGCCCCTGCAGTCACAGCTTGCTCCGGGGAAGACGCTGGCATGGAATGATTTGGCAGAACTGCAACTAAAAGGTCTGAAACTGCAGTAGCCTGGTAATCAATCATTCAGCCCCTGGCCAATTCTATTGGATTTTGGGGGAAATAGAGCTTGTAATGGATTGAAAGCATGATAGTCAGGTAAAACATGATCGTTATCCTTACAGAACCCCGAAATTACTTAGCAACAGAGGCTATGAATCATTATCATTACTTGTTGCCAGAGAGCTCACACTCTAAATCTGTCTCACACACACCTGGATCCATTATAGTCAGCAGAAACCCACTGGAACACGAGAATAATGTATAGCATAAGGAGCAAATCTGCACCCTAGCAGGGATCCTATGGTCTGATGGAAGATCTCGCTGTATCCAGGCATTGTGTAAGTGGTTGGGAAACTGCTTCCCTCCCTTGTACAGAATTCCTTAATATTTCCGAATCCATTGGTATGACACTTGGATAGCTTGTAGTTTTCTGTTTCGCCTCTAGGGGCAGTTCTAGACTTTTATGCCTGGATATGTGGACAGTTTCCTGACCTGCCTCTAAGCGCCTCTGTTGGACTTTTTGCCTTGCTGATTACCAGCACCTGATCAGCTTAAATTAAGAGGACCGTCTTTTCTGATCAAGTTGCTGGTCATTGTTACTGTGGTTGATTCTCTGCCTGCTAAATGTATTCTTGTCTCCTGCTTATTCCTTCATGTGTTTATTTGTACCAGCTCGAGCGGACTCATGTTCCATTGTGTACCTGGATGTCTTCCATCTCGCTAACTGGAATATGTCCACTTTTTTTCTCCAGCATAGCCTTTTTATACATTTTTTTTTTATACATTTTCAGATTTGTTCAGGGGCAGATTTGAACCTTTTTGTGCAGTTTCTCAAAGAGGGCAAGTGGTGGTAACAGTGACAGAGACCTCTAAGATACCCAGGGACAGCAGGCATTTTTAAACCCGGGTTTTTTAGGCTTTTCTTTCTTCCTGGTAGCAGAAGGCAATACCCCCATCTACCCAGCATCTACACAGCTGTCAGTGTAATATCATTATGATCAATCAAAATATCCAGATTTCCGGCATCACAAGGTTTATCAAAGGTCTGTTCTAAATATAACCCCACAATGACATTGATTAGTATCAGACTGACAGAGGCTGCATGATTAATATACATTGTGCAGAAAAACAATCCATCAAAATAAATCAATAAGTAGATAATACAAAGAAATATGGATGATAAGGACACTGACTTCTGTTCTATTCTGTGGATGTAATAAATTTGTTCTGTTATAGAGAAATTTATGATGACTTTGGTAACTGGTTACATCTTGGGCTATTGGAGATCTTAATATGATATAATTACCAGAGAAAAAGCAAAGGGTAAAATGATTAACGGTAATCAAAGGCGAATGCTAAAACCTGTATGATCGCCATACGACCTACGTATGGCAACACATGATACGATAATCAGCAAGGCCCAGTTATATATAAAGTGCAGCAGTTTCTAAAGAGTGCGTGCAGCAAAGGATGAGAAATGCAGAGAGAGAAGCTGCGCCATTGTAGTACGGCCTTTCTTCCTGCAACTCCCGTGCGCTGACTGGCACTGAACTCACAGAGGAGCTGCAGGGGCATCTGATGATCAGAGTGGATAGAAAGATACAGGGGGAGAAGGAGTGAAGGTCAGAGAGACAAAAGTGGGGTGTGGGGGGGTGTGGGTGATACAGAGACACATGGGGCCACATTTACTAAGCTGCAGGATAGTAAAAATGGAGATGTTGCCCATATCAACCAATCAGATTCTAGCTGACATTTTCTAGTTTGAATCTCACCTTTCTGGTCCGCTTGCGGAAATTTATAGCGGCGAATAGCGGAACTGCAGGTGAACCAGAAAGGAGACAGACAAGTACTTCAAATGCCGCTTACTCCTGTTGTAGATGCCTGGCTCCTTTCTGGTCCTCGTTTTTAAAAAAAATCCTGTGTAAGACATGGTCTTATATCATTGTGTGCAAAAAGTTAGGCCCCCTTCATTTTTTACAGCCAATCAAAGCTCCTCTTTAGGTTGATTGACAGTTGCTTGCAAGGGCAGACACGGGAAATGAACGGCACATGTGAAAGTGTCCAGGGTTATAGGTGGACTTATAACGCCATTTTTTTTTTGACATTTGCCTGTCAATTAACTGGGTTAAAATTCCCTTGTTTTTTAAGGGTGGTCTTATAAAAGTGTTATTAGTCACCTCCCAGCCAGTAATCGTCCTTTTACGTGAAGGCACAGAGACAACTGCGAATGCGTCTTCTGCAAACAGGATAGGTGCGGATAACTAAACGGAATAGCAATCAGTTACATTATCTCGTTACTCATTAAGGTAATTGATTATAACTAACTAGTCATTTTATAGGCATTGGGGGAGCAGTTTAGAGGTGAAGTTCCCTTTTCTCACAGTTATTGTAAAGGCTGCATGCCTAAATCACTCTGCGAGGTCCCATCAGCGTGAAATATCGCCAGCACAAGCTAAGATATGCAGATTAAGGTTTTAAAAGGGAAGTCTAACGCTGTAATAAAAAAAATACTCAGCATAAATTAAAACCTTCCCTGGGATAAAACACAGAGGCCGGGACTCAGATGACGAGTATACAAAGTGTTACTGTAGTTTCTTCACACTCCGGGGAAAAGTCACTTCAGACATTTTTTGAGAAAACTGATGAATTGCACATTTCGGTGGTTAACGGAGATAAGGCCGGAACAATATACATCTCTCTGGTGAAATTCCGCACCTGCTCTGTCTCACAATCCTATCAAAAATCTGATTATAGCGGACGGAAATATATTCTCTGAGAGTGTCTACAAAATATTAGGCAATATGCGCTGAGCCAGGAACGTGAGCGCCGATGGTAATTCATGCAGCAGGCCGTGCTACTGAGTGTGATGTCTGTTAGTGGCGTCTATAAGAAATGATTATGTGCCGGGACTCTGCTCCAAGCTGGAAATATTACAGAGCCGCGACGTCTCCTAGTACTGCAGAGCGCAACCCACGTTTATAGCAGTCATCTCCGCTCATGCCAGTCTATTAGGCTGACTCCACATTGAGAAGTTTGCAGAGGTGATGAATGACTGCAGTTACTATGTGAGATTCCTTGGATTGTCACTGCTGCCATTGGGCCAGATCCAGAACTAAGGCCGCATGTCTTTCAGACCGCATTTACGCAGTCTATGTAAGAAAAAGATACGTAGATTATGTAAAAAAATGACTACGCATGCGCAGTAGTAAAAATCGCTAAACACCAGACGTATATGTTATATGTCCGGTACTCTGAATACAGGCCTAAGTCCGATAGGGGACATATGCAGGTCATTTGCGGAAGTCCCCGTCTCGGAACATCTCGTTACGTATGTCGGTACTTACGCTGAAGGGCTGAGCCCTCAGTTATGATGCTGTATCAAGGTGCACCTTTGAAAAAGAATACAATTGGTATTTGAAACGCGTTGGGTGAGATCTAAGCACTTTCCTCACTATAGGATACCCTCTCTTCCCCATTCCCGTTATCTGTGTAAGAAGGGCCCTTTATTTTACCAGCTATAGGTGAACGGTTTAACAACTAGGAGGATAGGTAGAAAATAAGGGTGTAGAGTGTGTGGAGGTCTCCTCCCTAACCTGGGTGGATTATTGCTGCATCTTTCAAGACAGAAACGCAAGAGACACTTTGATGTAGATGTAGATGTTTTTTTGTTATTTTTATTTTTTCTGGATTTTATCTGAAAAGTTTGGTTTTGAATAAATTGCTGAAGGCGTCACAGTGTTCCATTGTTTCTGTTGGGAGGATCTGGATGATTGATAACAATATTACTGGATGCAAATTGACAAGACAGAGGGACGGTGAGTGCACCCAGGAGTAGGCGGTCTGAGATCCGTACTGTGTTGCACTACGCAGTGTACCTTCCTTCTTTGCAGAGTGGGACCCGGTTACATCTGGATTCCTGGAGAGAGGAGCTCCAAAGACACTTGATTTAAAGCGTTATAAGGAGGAGGAAGAGAGTGTGAGTATAAACTCGGGAGGTCTGAACGTACCTGCTTCAAAAACGGTGTTGCACTATTTCTCTACTATCCCTTTCCTTTCTGGTACTTGGAGATATCTGTCGGGAGGAAAATAGGAGACACCGAAACAAAAGGCCGGGAGACCATCTATAATTCTACAATAAGGCGATTACATTTTTTGGAAAGTGTGAGTAGATTAGAGCCAGCATATACCAATCTGTGACGGTATCACACTATTATTCTCCATATATACCTGGGATCTTTGCTGTATTGGAAGGTGAAAAGGTTTCCATACAAAGACATCAGAAAATCAATCGAGGATACGAATAACACACTGAGAGACTCTGAAAAGAGCTTGTGATTGGGATGTGAGTAGGAGCAAGAGTTTTTTGAACTGATTACTGACTTTTAAGGCAGATTTTTTGGGAACCGTATTAATCTGAGGAAGGCTCCATAACATATCCTGTACAAGACTTACCTTAGAATGAGAGATTTAACCCTTTCTGGACATTATTGGTGTTTGCGCCCATTGCTTATACCCCTTTCTTTACTGTGCTCTCTGTATTTGGTGGTGTTCACTAGGATGTTGTCTGTATTGGCAAGCAGTCACTAGGATGCTGTCTGTATTGGCAAGCAGTCACTAGGATGCTGTCTGTATTGGCAAGCAGTCAATAGGATGCTCTCTGTATTTGCAAGTGGTCACTAGAATGCTCTCTGTGTTGGTAAGTGGTCACTGGGATGCTCTCTGTATTGGCAAGTGAATGAAAGAATGAATGAATGAATGAATGAATAAAACATTTCCATTAATGAATATTAATCCATTTTTAAAATGCCTTATTTTGGATTGAAAATGAAAAGTGTAAGTTTGTCTGGAGAATGCTCTACTTTACGTTGTATTTCCTGTGGTGGTTTTTCTTGTTGCCATTTCATAGAATATTCCGGCATTGTGTTCCGTGATATCGTTCTTCTCCTGGTAATATGCAGTGACAGGGATGTGACCACGGCCATGCTGAATTCAGCGCATGGTGCACAGGGATGTGAGGCTTGTTAATCAGCGGCCACCAGTGGATTCACACTGCATCCGGCATTAACCTTTACCTATCATTAACATGAGCTCAATTGAGTGGAAAGCCTCAGCTCACGTATAAGACGGAGCAGATACAACCCCAGGCGGGAGACAGTCTTTACTAGATGCAATAAATTGAGATGTGAGATGTTTAACCGCAGGAAAATCACTTCTTATGGGATGAGGCAGAGGCCAAAGAGGATGCTAAAACTAGATCAAGGGGACGGTAATCAGGTGAGGAGTCAGTGAGAAGAGTCACAAAACACTGATGAAATCAAGAGAGAGGACAGCTAAATAAAGGAACAGGAATCTTCCCGCTTACCTTTTGTCACTCCCTAAATGTCTTGTTCTCTGCTTGACCCCCCTTGGTCCGTCTCACCACCTCCCTCTTCTTACCCCCCCATTTATTCATCTTCATTGTCATTCACATCTTTCCCAACCTCTGTGTCTCTCTCTCCCTCTGTGTCTCTCCCCCTTCTCTCTCTCTTTCTCCCTCTCTCTCTCCATCCTGCTCTCTCTCTCTCTCTCTTTCTCTTCCTCGCCCCTATCTTTTTATCTCCACTACTCATTCATCTTTACCTCCATCACCACTCTCTCTTTATCACCCATTTACCTTTCGCTCAATCTCCCTTCTTTCTCTCTCTCTCCCCCTCTCTTCCTCTCTATCTTTCCCTCTTTACCTCCCTCTCTCTCTCCCCCCTTTTTCCCCGTTCCCATCCTCATCCATCTCTTTCTCCCTTGTCCTCTCTTTCTCTGCACACCCCTTCTCTATCTCTTTCTTCCTCCCCCTTTCTCAATCCTTGTCTCTCTCTCTCCACCCCCCTCCTGTCCTAAATATAGTTTTTATAGTACACAGGAGATAATTTGGTAACACTTAAAAATTCAGAACAACAGTAAACAGTTCATTGTGATCATCATAAATGTAAAACTGCCTAGTCACTAAGACAATGGAGTCTATATATCAAAGTAAAGGCTTTGACACGCACCAATTATTTTTTCCATTTTCCACTTGCTGTGGTGTCAATCAAAGAAATTGCTTAATCAAACTTGTTATCCTGTAACAGAGACCATAAGCGGAGAAGACGTAACCTCTGAGTATGTAAAAGGACAGATGGACTGCGCTGTGCGATGACTTATTCTATTTGTAAGCGATGAATGAGTAATCTGACGGGAAACTAACACTGGACATCAGATATCAATTCATACAATCCCAGGGTATTCACTATTTCAAATGTATTTGTTTATCTTTGTCCAAACTTGCACATTTGTTGAGAGATCATAATGTATCTATACAGTCACTATTATACAGTAGGTTCCTTTTTAAGGATAATATAAAACCTCTTATTAGAACATTAAACTTAATCCCACCTAGGAGTTCTATGACATTTTTATTATTTTGCAAAGAGATAGATAAAAAGGTGCATAAAACATTTTATTCATAAATAACAATCCTTTCTCGAAGGCTGAGTGGTCCTTTTTTTGTTTGGAAAGAATTAGGATTTTCTCTATAATGAGTGGGGTCACTAGGATGCTCTCTGAATTGGATGGTGGTCACTAGGATGCTGTCTGTATTGGGTGGAGATCACTAGGATGCTCGCTGTATTGGATGGTGGTCACTAGGATGCTGTCTATATTGGGTGGAGATCACTAGGATGCTGTCTGTATTGGGTGGTGATCACTAGGATGCTCTCTGTATTGGGTGGTGGTCACTAGGATGCTCTCTGTATTGGCGGGTGATAAGTAGGATGCTCTCTGTATTGAATGGTGGTCATTAGGATGCTCTCTGTATTGGCAAGTGGTCACTAGGATGCTCTCTGTATTGAGATGTGGTCACTAGTATACCCTGTATAACGGTCACTATAAATATCTTTATAAAGGGTAATGGAATCCTGGTGAATTACAGGTCAGTAGATGTGTTTTGTTGTAGCTCCTTAATATAACACTTATAACTGTATATTTAGTTCTCCGTTAAATCTTTCCCAAAAATTTTAGAAAATCTGTCATACATGGTGGGGAATTGCATGCATGGCAAGGTTTATGGCAGTGTGCTGGGGCTATTTTCCCCTTTGTTTCTGTGGCTAGCAGATTAACCCCTGCCTTTCATTCACCTGTTTCCATTTCCATTTACGTATAAATTGATTGAGCAACTTCCATTCTGTGTTTATGCATGGCAAGCCCACCTGCTGAGGAAACTTGAACAGGGCTTTAGAAATCATTAAAGCTTTGGTTACTTACCAATTAGCAGCTACCGGCTTCCTGCAGAGATTAAACAATGGAATGTCTTACATAAAGAGTGGGCCGTATTCAGAAATCCGTGTGGCGATTGGATCGCAATTATACGCATGGCTGGCGTAGGCCAAACCCCCTCCCAAGCATGACACTCCCCTCCCTTGGCTGTGCTATCATAAACCACTTGTAACTTTCCGTGCGTATATGTGCCCTCCGTACGTGCAATTCACGATAGTCACGCCCACTTTCCTTCCTTTAAATGCCTCCCCCGCCCATTTTTATTAAAATTTTCCTGTGCATATTTTTGCGTTGCATATTCGTCCGTATGTACCAACATGCGATTCACAGGTCCGTCCGTAAGGCACTTCCGCGTGTATAGTCTATGTTAACTATGTAAATAAAGGTACTTTGCATGCGCAGTTGGTCCGATCCTAAAAATACACACGGGACTCGCCGTGAAATCGGATCTCTGAATACAGCCCTGTATGACTCATCTTGTGAATGAAATGCGTGATGTCAGCTCCATAGTCTGATCACTGCAGGAAGCCAGTAGCTGCTAAATGGTAATTAAACAAAGTTTTAATAAACTACTAATGGGCTGCCATCTAGCTTCCCCACTATGTTACGAAATAAGTATCATGGCAGACAAAGCTTTATCTGAGCCCAGCTGTAACAGGCCAACATTAGATATTTTCTCTGCCCTCATTAAGGATCTGATTCAGAGACTGAAAATAAGAGGAAAGTTACACCTGGGCTAAACCATGTTGATTTCAGGGGAGTAAGATTTCATCCATTGCAAACAGTATTACTGTTGAGAGATGGCGTTTCCCAGCCCAAATCTAAATAACAGTGTAAAAGTAAAGCTGGCCACTATCTGTGTGCTGTAAGCAAAAACAAAGATATATCCCTGCACGCAAAGAATACAATTAATTTGGCTCTCCCTAAAATCAACATGGTTTTGCCCAGGTGTAAATATCCTCACTTATTTTTTAGTCTCTGAATCGGGTCCTAAGGCTCTAGAGGGTCTAGGTCCTCTTGTGGATGTACTGGTAGAACATCAGATATAATGGTACCCACATAGGACTGAAGACGGGGAGAAGAACTGATGATCACCAATTGTGCAAATTATACACGACATCTCCTGATGCACTGTCCACTAAAGCAGCCACTTTCCACTGGTCAATGTTAGTGAAATTTAAGCGTGAGTGTGACATGTATCAACATAGAGACCTTTAACTAGATATAGAAAAATAAGTGAAACAAAGCTTCATATTTTCCCTGATCCGTTCCAGGGACACAGATATCACAAAGGTTTGTGGTTTTCATACGTGGTACAGAATATCATCAATATTTTTTTCCTTTGGTCATACAAAATAAAAATGGAGAGTAAGTTTCACTTGCAATGTCAGTGAGAAGCCTAAGATCTCTGATTCCTTTATAGAATAATAGATGATTTCTATACATCTCCTGTGATCTTTGCTTCTGACCACGTTCCAGCTGATCTCTGTGTATGGCTATGTCCTCAGTGGTCTCTCTATCTATCCATAGAAAGCCTCTGCCTGCCCGGTGCCTGATTAATATTCTCAGCCGCATCCCGTCTCCCCGGCATTGTGTATGCAGGAATTCCAAAGCTCTGGCTATCCCTTTATAATAAGTCTTAAAGGGCGAAGAGATGAGGAATAGGGGCTCCCGCTCCTCAAGATTTCCCTGTAGTATCCTCAGTCTCAGTGACAAGTGATTTAAAGCACAGAAATGTCACCATCTTCTGTGACTCATTCCTCACTAACGGTTGTGTGAATCAGCAAGATATGCACAATGCAAATTGCAGGATACGGAGTCACAGGGATACAATGTAACCGTTGTGTCATTGATTCATTTCATTTGCTAATTGGGAAGAAGATATCACCGGCTTTTGCATTTGAACTGTAATGCATTGTGCCGCTATCACCACCAGCAGCATCCTAAGTTATGTGACTTAGATTGCAAGCTATTGGAGGCCTCAGGGTTCTCTGTGTGTGCCTCTGAGGGGACGGCACTGTGACAGTCACCTGGGGCTAGATTTACTAAACTGCAGGAATGGAAAAGAGACGTTGTCTATAGCAACCAGACATTGTACAGTAGCTTTCACTATCCTATTACATGCTAGAGAATGTCAGCTAGAATCTGACTGGTTGCTATGGGCAACATCTCCATTTTTCCTTTTCTGCGGTTTAGTAAATCTAGTCTTTGGTATCTGAGTGGGGAGTGCAGAATGGCGAGTAAGGTAGCAGAGGGAATTATGTGGTGTATAAATCTTCCTAAGGGGGGACAGCGTCAGATTACTCAAATAAAGAAATAATCTCTAATCACAAATAATAATAATAATAGATAAATAAATGATACTAAAACTATATTAAGGCTGGTCCATTATCTCTCCCAGCCACTGCATTTATGCCAGAGATATTATTCAATATTAGATTTATCTATCTATCTATCTATCTATCTATCTATCTATCTATCTATCTATCTATCTATCTATCTATCTATCTATCCCATATCTGTCTGTCTATCTATCTATCTATCTATCTATCTATCTATCTATCTATCTATCTATCTATCTATCTCATCTCATCTCATCTCATATCTATCTATCTATCTATCTATCTATCTATCTATCTATCTATCTATCTCATATCGATCTATCTATCTATCTATCTATCTATCTATCTATCTATCTATCTATCCCAACACTAGAGAGATGCAAGGACCTTCCCAGTACTAGAGAGGTGCAAGGACCTTCCCAACACTAGAGAGATGCAAGGACCTTCCCAGTACTAGAGAGGTGCAAGGACCTTCCCAACACTAGAGAGATGCAAGGACCTTCCCAGTACTAGAGAGGTGCAAGGACCTTCCCAACACTAGAGAGATGCAAGGACCTTCCCAGTACTAGAGAGGTGCAAGGACCTTCCCAACACTAGAGAGATGCAAGGACCTTCCCAGTACTAGAGAGGTGCAAGGACCTTCCCAACACTAGAGAGATGCAAGGACCTTCCCAGTACTAGAGAGGTGCAAGGACCTTCCCAACACTAGAGAGATGCAAGGACCTTCCCAGTACTAGAGAGGTGCAAGGACCTTCCCAACACTAGAGAGATGCAAGGACCTTCCCAGTACTAGAGAGGTGCAAGGACCTTCCCAACACTAGAGAGATGCAAGGACCTTCCCAGTACTAGAGAGGTGCAAGGACCTTCCCAACACTAGAGAGATGCAAGGACCTTCCCAGTACTAGAGAGGTGCAAGGACCTTCCCAACACTAGAGAGATGCAAGGACCTTCCCAGTACTAGAGAGGTGCAAGGACCTTCCCAACACTAGAGAGATGCAAGGACCTTCCCAGTACTAGAGAGGTGCAAGGACCTTCCCAACACTAGAGAGATGCAAGGACCTTCCCAGTACTAGAGAGGTGCAAGGACCTTCCCAACACTAGAGAGATGCAAGGACCTTCCCAGTACTAGAGAGGTGCAAGGACCTTCCCAACACTAGAGAGATGCAAGGACCTTCCCAGTACTAGAGAGGTGCAAGGACCTTCCCAACACTAGAGAGATGCAAGGACCTTCCCAGTACTAGAGAGGTGCAAGGACCTTCCCAACACTAGAGAGATGCAAGGACCTTCCCAGTACTAGAGAGGTGCAAGGACCTTCCCAACACTAGAGAGATGCAAGGACCTTCCCAGTACTAGAGAGGTGCAAGGACCTTCCCAACACTAGAGAGATGCAAGGACCTTCCCAGTACTAGAGAGGTGCAAGGACCTTCCCAACACTAGAGAGATGCAAGGACCTTCCCAGTACTAGAGAGGTGCAAGGACCTTCCCAACACTAGAGAGATGCAAGGACCTTCCCAGTACTAGAGAGGTGCAAGGACCTTCCCAACACTAGAGAGATGCAAGGACCTTCCCAGTACTAGAGAGGTGCAAGGACCTTCCCAACACTAGAGAGATGCAAGGACCTTCCCAGTACTAGAGAGGTGCAAGGACCTTCCCAACACTAGAGAGATGCAAGGACCTTCCCAGTACTAGAGAGGTGCAAGGACCTTCCCAACACTAGAGAGATGCAAGGACCTTCCCAGTACTAGAGAGGTGCAAGGACCTTCCCAACACTAGAGAGATGCAAGGACCTTCCCAGTACTAGAGAGGTGCAAGGACCTTCCCAACACTAGAGAGATGCAAGGACCTTCCCAGTACTAGAGAGGTGCAAGGACCTTCCCAACACTAGAGAGATGCAAGGACCTTCCCAGTACTAGAGAGGTGCAAGGACCTTCCCAACACTAGAGAGATGCAAGGACCTTCCCAGTACTAGAGAGGTGCAAGGACCTTCCCAACACTAGAGAGATGCAAGGACCTTCCCAGTACTAGAGAGGTGCAAGGACCTTCCCAACACTAGAGAGATGCAAGGACCTTCCCAGTACTAGAGAGGTGCAAGGACCTTCCCAACACTAGAGAGATGCAAGGACCTTCCCAGTACTAGAGAGGTGCAAGGACCTTCCCAACACTAGAGAGATGCAAGGACCTTCCCAGTACTAGAGAGGTGCAAGGACCTTCCCAACACTAGAGAGATGCAAGGACCTTCCCAGTACTAGAGAGGTGCAAGGACCTTCCCAACACTAGAGAGATGCAAGGACCTTCCCAGTACTAGAGAGGTGCAAGGACCTTCCCAACACTAGAGAGATGCAAGGACCTTCCCAGTACTAGAGAGGTGCAAGGACCTTCCCAACACTAGAGAGATGCAAGGACCTTCCCAGTACTAGAGAGGTGCAAGGACCTTCCCAACACTAGAGAGATGCAAGGACCTTCCCAGTACTAGAGAGGTGCAAGGACCTTCCCAACACTAGAGAGATGCAAGGACCTTCCCAGTACTAGAGAGGTGCAAGGACCTTCCCAACACTAGAGAGATGCAAGGACCTTCCCAGTACTAGAGAGGTGCAAGGACCTTCCCAACACTAGAGAGATGCAAGGACCTTCCCAGTACTAGAGAGGTGCAAGGACCTTCCCAACACTAGAGAGATGCAAGGACCTTCCCAGTACTAGAGAGGTGCAAGGACCTTCCCAACACTAGAGAGATGCAAGGACCTTCCCAGTACTAGAGAGGTGCAAGGACCTTCCCAACACTAGAGAGATGCAAGGACCTTCCCAGTACTAGAGAGGTGCAAGGACCTTCCCAACACTAGAGAGATGCAAGGACCTTCCCAGTACTAGAGAGGTGCAAGGACCTTCCCAACACTAGAGAGATGCAAGGACCTTCCCAGTACTAGAGAGGTGCAAGGACCTTCCCAACACTAGAGAGATGCAAGGACCTTCCCAGTACTAGAGAGGTGCAAGGACCTTCCCAACACTAGAGAGATGCAAGGACCTTCCCAGTACTAGAGAGGTGCAAGGACCTTCCCAACACTAGAGAGATGCAAGGACCTTCCCAGTACTAGAGAGGTGCAAGGACCTTCCCAACACTAGAGAGATGCAAGGACCTTCCCAGTACTAGAGAGGTGCAAGGACCTTCCCAACACTAGAGAGATGCAAGGACCTTCCCAGTACTAGAGAGGTGCAAGGACCTTCCCAACACTAGAGAGATGCAAGGACCTTCCCAGTACTAGAGAGGTGCAAGGACCTTCCCAACACTAGAGAGATGCAAGGACCTTCCCAGTACTAGAGAGGTGCAAGGACCTTCCCAACACTAGAGAGATGCAAGGACCTTCCCAGTACTAGAGAGGTGCAAGGACCTTCCCAACACTAGAGAGATGCAAGGACCTTCCCAGTACTAGAGAGGTGCAAGGACCTTCCCAACACTAGAGAGATGCAAGGACCTTCCCAGTACTAGAGAGGTGCAAGGACCTTCCCAACACTAGAGAGATGGAAGGACCTTCCCAGTACTAGAGAGGTGCAAGGACCTTCCCAGTACTAGAGAGGTGCAAGGTCCTCCCCAGTACTAGAGAGGTGCAAAGCCCTTCCCAACACTAGAGAGGTGCAAGGACCTTCCCAGTACTAAAGAGGTGCAAGGACCTTCCCAACACTAGAGAGCTGTATGGAGTATTCCCATTACTGGTGAGGTGCAGGCCCCCCTCCCAATTCTAATGAGGTGCAGGGGCGCTTCCAAATACTAAAAAGGAGGGGAAGCCTTCATCATAGTGGAAATATTGATAATAGAGAAAAGCAGGGGCCCAATAGTAAAGAGGTTCAGGGAGTATACCCATTACTGAAGAGGTGCAGGACCACCTCCCAATACTAGAGATTACCAGGGACTCTTCCCAGCTTCCCCGTCTTAGAGAGGTGCAGGGAGCTTAAACCTTAATAGTTTACTAGAGTCTGGATTGCAATTTCCTATAGAAGCAAAAAAAAAAATATAAAGAAATAAAGAATATTTAAGACACCGGTGGGGCCTCTATAATAAGACTTTAAAGTGATATAAACATGGCTAAGGTTTCTTCTTAAGTTCAGGTTCTATGAAAGATATAAAATCCCTCTTAAATTTTAATTACCGCTATTGAGGCACTATACAGTTTCTTCACTGCAGCCTGCGATCAATAGTCAGACTAAATAAAAAGTTTGCATTCCAGAAGAGGATTCGATATAAAACGCCTTTCAAAAGTTTTAAAAGATACAGTCCTCGTACCTGACATTAAAGAGGGAATTTACGTCATATAAGAGTGAATATTTCTACGCCGTTCAAAATAAACAAATTATAGATCTTGACATATTTTATTCCAAGGCCTTCAAACAGCTTAAAGATTTTATTGATTTCTGAGCTATCACTGTCAGCGCAGTCATCTAAAGAAAATTGTGTATTATGTCTGTATTAAACTAAGCAGAGGCTTCGCATTCTGGTGGAATTATCAGCCAAGATGATTATTTGGGTGTTAAATATGTCCCCCAGCAGGGCGATTACTTTTATTTGTTTTGAAGTCATGACATTTTTATGAAAATGAGTTTATGTTTAAAATAATATTTTTATTTTTACAGTAAAGAAAAAAATAGATTTACAGGAAGCAGATTTTTTTTAATATTAGATAATTCTACTGTATTGTCAAGGGTTACTAACGCTGGGCCATATTCAGAGATGCGTTTTTCAAAAGTACGCAGTTATCCGCACGCACGTAGCAAGCCAACACCCACCAACACCGATGACCCTCCCCTCTCACGGCCGTGCAATAGTAGACTTACGCCTCCATAGACCACCTCTAACTTTACGTGTGCACTTATCTGCTTATATGTACGCCGTACAGCGATTCTATGTAATCGCGCCCTCAAAGACTCATTTAAATGCCTCCCCCACCCTCTTTCATGTAACTTTTCAGGTACGTATTTCAACCCCGCCCCTCCCTATGTATGTCCCCAAGTGCGATTCACATCCGTGCCTAAAGAACTTACGTGTGTATATAAGTTACTACACATGCGCAGTTATACCGTACCTAAAAATACGCACACAACTCCACGTTAAAGCGGATTTATGAATACGGCCCTTTATCTCAGAGGGGAGAAAGAGACAATGGCGGGGGGAAGGGGGCTTAATGACGCAATTTTTGCAATTAATTGTGTCCTGTATCTCTGCTCTCTATCTATCAGCACTGTTATGCATAGTGTTATGTATAGTGACCCAAATTATGCCATCAAGTCCCACCCAATCCCTAGTAACATTGGGCCTGATCCAGAACTTACTAAAGCACAGCGTATCGGCGTCTACTCTCCCCGACACTCCCCCTGTGCTGCCGTATTTTCCCTTGCTTACACCGGCTGAAGGCTACCCTAACTTCAGCCAGCCTAAGCAAGGGAAAATACGCTCACACAGGAGTTTTAACGCTAAGCCCTCCCTCCCTCACTCCCTCATTAAACTAACTCCCCCCGTCCACCTACACTAACCTTAACGTAGTAACGCTGGGGGGATGCCACCTCCAGCGTCACCACGCTGTTCCTACTGCGCCGTGCAACATCTGCCCGGCACATGCGCAGATCGGCTTTACAGCCAATCTTACGCTTACGCCCGCCGTAGCTAGTACGGCAAGCATAGTTCTGGATCAGGCCCATTGGGATTGACAGTACTGATAGGCGGGGACAGGAACTGAGGCTGTCATTCGCATAAACTTTTCTCTCCCGGGATAGCGGGAGAAATGCCTGATTTCAAGAGTCTCGCAGATATTCTGGGAGATCTGAGTAATGTACGGTCTAAAGGGCAGTGAAAGACAGGATATTTTAGAGGAAAGATGAAAAATGGATTAAAAAGTTGTACAGTACAAAAAAGTTACTAGGAGAAGTGTTGGTGCTGAAAAGCATAAAATGAGTAGCAAACCAGGACTGGCAAATACAAAGGGGCTGGTCAGAGCTGCATTTATACCCTTTTAAAGGGTAAATAGGTTAAAATAGGTGCAAGGGCATACAAGCAAAACCATATTGTAATCAGAGGCTGCAAATTAACTTGATGTATTTTGCATGCAGGAAAAAATCATTTTGCTTTTGCACACGGAGCTCAAATATTGTAAAGCTGTATTAGTAATCTAAAAATTAGAGTTGATCTAGGAAACGCCCCCTCTGAACTCTAATTCTGTTTTCACGGTGTATACTCGCCCTCGTTTTGCAGTTCAGCGTGGTTTTGTCCAGGGCGACACTTCCATCTGTTTTACTCCTTCACTCAGACTCTGAATCCGCTCCAAAATCTTTATCACAATAAATGAAAAATTCAATATAAAACAAGCACCTAAGCAACATAAAGCCGCAGGTCTGATGATTAATCCATTAACGCTAAGGCCAGCTTCAAGTGTTGCAGGGTAAGTTCATGCACCTTAAAACATTAATAACAATATACCAAAAGCCAATAATCAAATAGACAGTAATATAATGAGCTAGATTCCAGCCATTCAGTAATTTAGCTATAAAAATGAATGCATAAAGTCAATGATATTGGAGAGCAAAGTCCGGGCGATCAATAAGGAGTCCAGATATTAAAAATGCTGCGACCGTAGATATTACAGCTTGTAAAACATGGATTTAGTGAGCTACGATTTGCAAAATAAAATCGGAAATTCATCTGGATGCTCTTAATATCACATTGTGGATTAGATTATACAGATAAGTGATAAACCTGAGAAAAACATTGATTCTTAAACATTGGTTTCTATTATATTGGGCTGGATTCTAAGGGACCGTATTCAAGCTAAGAAGCGGCGGTTTCTTAAGCGCGGTCTTTTAAGAAACGACTTACTATCCGTGTGCAATCTACGCATCATTTAGGTATGTAGATTGAGTAAGTGCGGTCTTTTCCGGATTCACAGTTACGTAGTTTTCGTCTTCCGTGCGTTTAAAAAATGAACGCATGCATAGTAGCTCTACGCTATCTACTTACTATTTCTGTACCTAGATTGCATAAATAGGCTACTACACATGCGTAATAGCTCAATTCTTAAAACAACGTACGTAAGAAGAAAACGACGTAACTGTGAATCTGGACCCACGTGTAGATATGTAAGAAGGTAGAGGTGTGTCCCGGCGGGCTCTGAAGAGTGGGCGCGTATCTATAGGGAGCGTGCGGGGTGCAGCTTCCACAGGACCCGGAGGAGAGAGGAGAGAGGGGCGGTTTTGCTCGCGATGTATTTATAAACAGCACTCAGAACTCATACATGGAGCCTCTGACAGCTTCTTTCATGCAAATGAGCCTGCTAAGCCCCGCCCCCAATACCGCATGGCTGTGCCCAGTCCTGCCCATCCAGATTTGGACCCCGCCTCCCTGCTATGAGCCCCAAGTCTGTCATGATGGCCTATACTGTACATTTTAATATCAAGTCACACCCACTTGCCAGCCCATAGGGCAGAGGGTTATGGAAGTCTCATTGCTTTTTCACCTGGATGGGTCATGATCTCGTGGGTCGTTAATGCGCTGTGATGGGGTAGCGGGCATTGGATCCGGGATCCGATGTGATCACTTGTAAAAGAATAGATAATGTTCATTTGGGATCCCGGCTAGTATGAAGCCATTTAGATATCATAGAGTAAAGTATATGATCATATAATAGTGAGGATCAGGTCATGTGACAGCGGACAGTCACGTGACTGCAAAATTCTTCCTACTGTGCAGTACTTCGCAACCAATGCATCACCTGGAGCTAACATTTGGTCCTTTGCAAGTTCAGTATTAAAGCAAATCTGAGCAAAGCAATGCAAAATCTGAAAAAAAGTGTGTAATAATATCTGCACTGATGCCTGGGTGCTCTGCCTGTCTTACATGTTTTATGCCCTCCTGCTGCTCATCTTGCAGCCTGGTTATGTGCTGTCATTCACCGCTCCTACTTTTTTTTTTCAATAATCAAAGTTTTTCCTGTTGTCATGGAAACATCAGCAGTACCAGACCGCTTAACACTGCTCGCATCGCCGTACAGTGCCGTCAGTTTAACAATGGCCATGCCTGGGTAAATATTACTCCTTCGGCACTTTCTAAGTCAGGAATAGTTGCTTCCAAGTAGACTTTTTAATAAAAGCAAATTCCGAAGGAAATTGCAACCCCCACGGGGCGAAAGAATCGGGCACATTTTTAAATTACGCACATTGTCAGTGTGAACATTTTTACGGATATATTTGCCGTCGTTACATAATGTTCTTTCTCCCGAGGAACGCGCGCTTGGCTGGCATTTTCCATTCAGATTGAGTTTAACGGTTTTTTTTTAACCAAATAAGAATAATGAGGATTGTTACACTGACAACATTAGTATTCACAGCCCAGAGAGGGAGAAGAGCACCGCCTGAGAGACAGGAGCGTGTCACCGCAAATCTCTGCCGGGAAAACGACACATCGTAAAACTGTTTTGCTGTTAACAGGGCTTCGCGGCGGAGCAAGGCATGAAATATTTATCGTGTTTATTGTGAAATCGCATAAATGCCAATTGATATCAGAAGTGAAGTGAGTCTGCTAAGTGGCTCCCGGTCGCTGCTGGCTGCGGAATTCTGTGCAAGGGAATTAGCGGTCTCTGGTCGGGGGGTAATGGAAGCAGCACACTCTATGGCCCATTTTATTCCTGCCTCACTGCTGGGCTTCGTTTAACCTGGGCCCAGCCCATCAGCACTTTACCGGCGATTCCTGGGAAAAATGGAAGACTAAAGACGCTCTTTCCAGCTGGGTAATAAAATGGAGAGAAATGAGAAAAATCCTTTAGCTGCGCAGCACAAAAAAAAAGATGAATTTATCACGAGAGAGAAATTCTTTGCTCAGCCGCCATTTGCATAATAGATCTGCCTTATAGGGGTGGATTCAATAGGATGAGCTGTGAGCTCTGTCATGGGTTACGTGGTTTTCATCTTACGTACGTTGTTTTAAGAATTGAGCTACTACACATGTGTAGTAGCTTATTTACTCTATCTGCGTACCATTTCTGTGCGTTTTTAGACCGTGCTTACGCAATCTACGTACAGAAATAGTACTTAGATAGCATAAGTAAGCTCCTACTCATGTGTTGTAGCTCAATTCTTAAAACAACGTGCGCAAGATGAAAACTGCGCAACTGTGAATCCGGACAATGATGACACTAAAATGACGGCGGGACGCGTTCGTGGTCTGAGCTTCCAGCTGAATGGCGGCTGTATCATTGTTGGAACAGACCTGAAAGTAGAGAAATTGTTATCAAGAACGGGAATAGAAATTCTTTGCTCAGCCGCCATTTGCATAATAGATCTGCCTTATAGGGGGGGATTCAATAGGATGAGCTGTGAGCTCTGTCATGGGTTACGTGGTTTTCATCTTACGTACGTTGTTTTAAGAATTGAGCTACTACGCATGTGTAGTAGCTTATTTACTCTATCTGCGTACCATTTCTGTGCGTTTTTAGACCGTTCTTACGCAATCTACGTACAGAAATAGTACTTAGATAGCATAAGTAAGCTCCTACTCATGCGCTGTAGCTCAATTCAATCCGGACCATGATGACACTAAAATGACGGCGGGAGGCATTCGTGGTCTGAGCTTCCAGCTGAATGGCGGCTGTATCGTTGTTGGAACAGACCTGAAAGTAGAGAAATTGTTATCGAGAACAGGAATTTATTTCCCTGAACCCGATAGCAAGAGGCTGCGGTGGACCATTAGGGTTAGGCTGCAGCAGGCTTAAGGGTTCAGGCTTAAGAGGTAGGTTAGGGTTAAGCTGTGGGGCATGGAGGGTTGGGGTTAGGCTGCAGGAAACAGAGGGATAGAAAAGAGTTAAGGGTAGGGTTAGGTAAAATGACCTTTCATCAGATGACTCTTCACGATTTCAAGAATCGCATCACCGACGCTTCCTAAAATGCAGTCTGCGTTTAGCTGTAGTATGAAATAAAGACGATCGTGCCAGCAAATCATATTCAGTGACAACAGTGTTTACTGATCAATGACTCCCGTCTAATAGAATCTATGGATGATTATTCACCATTACAATAACCCTAATCCTAAACCCTAACCCTAATTCCTAGCCCAAGACCTAACTCTAACCCTAAACCCTTACAATAATCCTAAAATTTATGAAGGAGCATGAAAATAAGTGAGGAAAGTTACTCCTGCGCTAAACCATGTTGAATTCAGGGGGAGTCAAGCTATTTGTATTCTTTGCATGCAGGGATATATCTTTGAATTGCTTACTGCACACAGATACTGACCAGCGTTACTATTACACTGTTATTTATCACCTCT
>WWET01002602.1:78045-92925 GCA_011038615.1 Limnodynastes dumerilii | reverse complement strand
AATACATAGATGCATATATAATGTGGCCCAGGTCTTGCGGAGCTATCTGATTGTGTTACATGTGTTCTTTTCCGTGTTACCTGCCCTGTACCTGTTATACCTTTGTACCTCTGTAAGAAACCTTTAGCACTTTACCAAGGTCCCTGTTCTGGATTTTATCACACCCAGGGTGTCTGTGAGGCTTCGTCTCAGTGCTACACAAGCAAGTCCTTTTATTAACCACAAGGGTAGGAACATCGGGGGCTCTACACATCTCTTTTGCATGTTATAATTTCAGCAATTCATGCCATTTATTAGCAGATTTTTATAAAGATTAATCATATTAAGTAGCGCTTTAAAATTTAAAGAAATAATTTTAATACAGTCTGGGTGGGTAAGGGGGCCCTGCCTATAACCTATTTGGCTGTATTTGAACCCAGGGAACGTGGCAACAGAGATTTATTCAGGGCTGGGGATTTATGTTACAGTATTTTGACCCGTAGTGACATTGGGCCTGATCCAGAGCTATGATGTAGCGCTGAGCGTGCTAACGCTCAGCGGTGACGCTGGGCAACATCTGCCCGGCGCATGCGCAGTACTAGCGACGGCGGCCGTAGCTCTGGATCAGGCCCATTGTCCTCCCCTAGGGGCACTCTTGGACACTTGTATCCCAAATTTGTTGACATTTTCCGGGTCTGCCCCTAGGGGTTGCTGTTGGGTATTTTGCCTTTTAGGATTAATTTACAGCAGCTGAGCAGCTTGGATAATAGGACTGCCTCTAGCTAACTCAGGTGCTGGTTATTCTTTGTTTGCCTTGCTTGTGTCTTGTGTGTTCCAGTCCTGCTCTTTCCTTCCTGTACCTTTGTGAACCTGCTGCCTTTGTGTGTGTGTTGGTTACCCTTTGGTTTTGTATATATTTATGTTCATTTGTATCTCGGTATTGGGTTTTTCCTTGTGTTCTAGTGTTCTCTGTTATTTTGACTCTGTTTGTATTTGTGTTCATCTGAATCTTTGTATTCAGTGCTTTTGGTTACTATTACTTTGTGCTCAATGTTCCGTCTGATTTCTATTTGTATTTGTAGTTGGTAGTGTTTAGATGTCGGCTTAAACTGTCATTTATTCTCTGATTTGCACAATAATCGTCCTTGCTTAAGTCCATTTACCCAGGTCTGCGTTAATTATTTTTGCTTTTATATGTCAGACATTCTAGAACCCTTAAGAGGCCAGTAAATAGAATGTATTGCGTATCTGACTGTCCCAAGCACTTTCTGGGAGCCCTGTTGGGTTAGTTGTGTTCCTCTTTGTAAGGGGCGATTTATTGGCTGTATAACAGCAGTCCTGAACCCTAAATTCAGACTTTCCTCTTGCACAGAATTCATTTCTCATTTTCTCTGAGTCCCAGCAGATTTACACAACAAGCTCTTATCTAAGTCTTCTATCTGTGTCCTGAGGAATCCTGAGGCTACGCTGATGATTTTCAAGGATCCATGACAGAGATTCGGAAATTGCCATTTACTCTTGAAAGCCTTTTGCAAGGTTTTCGTCAGTGTTGAGAAGAGTCAACATTGCATCTCGTGAGTCGGGATTGCAGAATGTTTCCTCTTCTGTTTCTGCCTTTTATAGGCTACGATTCACTCCATATATCTGTGATTATAAATCCGATTCTGGACAAAGCTCATCATTTATTTGTTTCTTATAATTCCACTCTACAAATATTATTTCATGAATCACATGGAAAGGCGTCAGCCCATCAGTGCATATAATAATCATTTACTTGTCTTCATAAAAACAAGGGAGATGGTTCAAAGAAATAAAGCGCACCTATATCTCCAGCAGCGTAACCTAATTATCCAGAGATGTCTCAAATCTCTGATAAAAGTGGTATATAAGGTACAAAGTGTGATAAAGAGGTCACAGCGCTGGAAATCTCATAGGGAGAAGAGTGCCAGTATGTAAATTGAGGAAACAAAAACTCCTAAAATGTATATTACAAACCTCAAAACAGTCCATAGGGTCCTTCCGTGTGGGTGATGCTTTTAAACAGACTCTTTCCAGTACAGGGAAAGCTAGAAAGCCCGACCACCGATGGCTGCCGCTGCGATGTAATACCCGGGAATGGTGTGCACACGTGGTCTTGCTGACGGGTCCCCTGGAGTGACGTCAAGGATCAACTGGCCGGTCCGACGACGCGTTTCAGGCTGTACTCAGCCCTTCTTCAAAGTCATACTTGTCTTCATGTTTAAAGCTTTGACTCCACAAACCTACACAGCTAATGTCCTTTTACCCTATGAGATCAAGGGACCCCGATATTCTATATCACTACTGCAGCTAGTGAGCAATGGGGCCAGCTACAAAAATAGGCTTTGGGCCTATATATATTAATAAAAAAAGAATTTTTCATGTTTTTATTCATAATGTGAAATGTTTAATATTATATTTCTGTCATTTACGTCCTGATAGAGGCGCTCGTAATAATCAGAACCTCCCTTTACAGTCACCATTACACTGTACAACCCTGCCACGGATTTTGCCACGTAACTGCATTACACCTAGGTGCTGTCTCCTCCATACACTACATGCCGTAATCGCTTGCAGTCTACGCAGAAAGGGGAACGCATTGCAAGGCGCCAATAGAAACACACTTAATAATCCACATGTGGCATGCGAGAGTCTGTGGGAACACATTCTGCATGCACGTGGCTGATGTTATGCATCGTAACTCTGATCATACATAACTTGTAGGTAACTCCGTATGATAGGCCGTGACCTCCCCACGCATGCTGAATATATGCATTGTGGCGGAGGGAGCATTTACATTATACAGTGGGCGGGGTTAGGCACTTGCGTGCGACAAAGCGATACGTACAACCAGAGCTACACAAGGAAAAGTTAAGTTAGAGTTTGAAACTCGTAAATCAGCTAAATTACATGCGTACGAGAGGAGCGTCCGGGGGAGGGGATTATACTTAGTGCGTAACTACATCACGTGTACGTAAAACGACACTAGGGGCCGTATTCAGACTTCCGTGCTGCGGATCGCAAATATATGCACCTATGGAGCAAGTTACACCTACCAAAACCCCAGTCGCTCCCCTTGATAATCCTTCACCTTGGACACTTCCGCCTCCATAGACTGGCGTTAACCATCCGCTTCTAACTTAGGAGCGTATGTGTCTTCCGTGCGTATAGTTCCGGTCGTATAGTTGTAATCGCACCCACTTTCCATCATTTAAATGCCTCCCCCTGCCCATTTCTAGCCAAATCCTTTCGTGCGTATATTTCCGTCAGAGTTAGGTGCAGATTTTTCTATGCCAGATTCCCCATTTCTGTGTAAATCCTTCCGTGCGTATATTTCCGTCACAGTTAGGTGCAGATTTTTCTACGTCCGATTCACAAGTCCGCCCGCTAGGCACTTCCGTGCGTATCGTCTACGTTAACGGCGTATAAAAGTTACTACGCATGCGCAGTTGAAACATACCTAAAAATACGCACGGAAGTCGCCGCTTAATCGGATCTCTGAATACGGCCGAAGTCTGGATCAGGCCCAAATTGTTTCGTTTACCTTTAGATTATTTGCAAAACCATCTTTAACAGGCTTAATTACCAAACGCTTATCATTCTTCAATCACATAGGAAGTGTCATTTATTGCCACTAATTAGAGCTGAACAATTGTATCAGATCAATGCTTTGGGTGACGGAGATAAATTGTATAAATCCGGTTTCTCCAGCGATTATTGTTTGATAGAAATGAATGACCCTATCTTTCTATCAATTGTACATTTTCAATGAATGTGCCCCGATTTGCATAAAGCCATATTACAAGCAGACTCCGCAATAAATATGCTCGATCTCAATCTCCGATAACATTTCATCTTGAGTAATGAATAGAACCGCGGACGAAAAAAAATGATTGGCAACCTAATAAAGGGCTCCAGAGCTTGTCAAGTTATGAAGGTGGCTCCTGGCTGATCAGAGGTGGTTCATTTGTACAAACGTTCTGCACTCTAGAGAAGGAATTGGTTTATGGAAGAGGAAAATAAAGACTGGAAGTATTTGTACATGTTTACATCTCGCTGCTGTGTTCCCTGTAATCACATCGTGTTACTTATACCTGGAGATCCGTTATATCACCAAACAAAATACATTCAGATCCTGTTATTACTCCAAGCGCCAAAGTCTCCTGCAGCTTTCTAGAGAGTGAATGACAGGCGCAGCGTACAGCCCAGCGGGAGAGGGCATCCTGGTTCACATGAATTGAACGGTGGCTCAGTGTATAGCATTGTGTCTCACAGCGCTGAGGTCATGAGCTCGATTCCCGGACTAGGCCTTATCTTGGTGGAGTGTGTATGTTCTCCCTGTGTGTGTGTGGAGTGTGTATGTTCTCCCTGTGTGTGTTCTCCCTGTGTCTGTGTGGAGTGTGTGTTCTTCCTGTGTCTGTGTGGAGTGTGTATGTTCTCCCTGTGTCTGTGTGGAGTGTGTATGTTCTCCCTGTTTCTGTGTGGGTTTCCTCTGGGTGCTCTGGTTTCCTCACACTCCAAAACATGCTGGCAGGTTAATTGGCTGCTGAATGTGTGTGTGTGTGTGTGTAATATTGCTTTCACATAACCTGAGTTATTGTAGGGTGAATTGCCGAGCTTTGAAAAAAAAAAAGCCATGTTTTAAGACCATGTCTTACACAGGACTTTTAACACCTCCGGACCTGAAAGGGGACTGTCAACGAAATTCATAGCGGTGAATCGCGGAACTGCAGGTGGACCTGAAAGGAGACACGCAACTACTAAATTCACCGTGGAGAATAGCGGAACTGCGGCGGACCAGAAAGGAGTCTTACAAGGACACCTAGGGGACTTAGAATGTAGCTCCAAAGGGGCTGATGTGAAATATTCTCTGTGAAGCGCTGAGTAATCTGATAGCGGTATATAAACACCTGTTAATAAACCACAATCTGAGTAAAACACAAAGACGTCAGAACCATCGCTTCACCTCTGCTGGCAATGGAACGTCTTGGCGATGGTGAGAGACAATGCAGCTTATTAATGGAATCCTTTGGACTATGTCAAGGCTTTCATGACATTACAGATCTCGGGGCTGACATACAAAGTAACTCGGCTTCTTATTTGTGCTGTACATCTGTCAGGTGTTATCACAGGCCTCGTCCTCTGTCTGTAATCTCTCGTCTCTGCTTGACGTGACGCTGACACTCCGCCAGTAATTAAAGCTCACCCTGCAAACGGCTGATACGGCGCCTGCCGCTCGGACGCCTTGTTCCGGAGAGATCCACTGCAGTCTCTGCCCTCTCATCAGCAGAACACAGTGTACAAGGAACAGAAAACAGGTCCGGCGCTCCATAACAAGTGCTAGATAACGGCGTGTCCGCACATACATAAGACGGGGGTTCAGGTCACGGTGTAGAAGGTTATGTACGGCTGGTACTAGAGACATACTGTAGAGACACAGACGGCCCTGAGGACCTGACTCATGACTGGCACAAGCAGAGAGAATGGCGCCGGGAATCGCTCTCCATAGAACGCTCGCCTGTATCACGGCCATTGTGACTGTCTTTTATTTGTGACCATTGTACGGTGAGATGACAACAGACGTATAAATGTCATTAATGTCGGGTATCTCCTGTTATCTCTCCATGTGCGGAGCCGGCGCCTGGGAATGACGGAATATAATTGCCATATGATAAATATTAGTGTAAATCCTCTCATTGTGCTGACGCTGAGATACTGGAATGTGCTCCAATACACATTACTAGTTATAGGTACATTTATTATTGTGCATTTATAGGGAATGGGGAATATCTGCTCCTCACTCCAGTGTTCCAGAGACTGATGTGAGGAGCGGATATTCTTACAGTCTTCAATGTACAAATACACACACACGCATACATATATATACATATACATACACACATACATATACACACATACATATACACACACATACATACATACATGCACACACACACATATAGACATATACATACACACACATACATACATACATACATACCTACATACATACATATACATACATGCACGCACACACACACACACACACACACACACACATATATAGACATATACATACACACACATACATGCATACACACACTCGCATACATACATACATACACACACATACATACATACATATACACATACATACATACATATTCACATACATACATACATATAAACATGCAGGAAGTTCTATTGTGCATACATTGCTGTTTAAACAAGTTGCTGCTCTTCACATGTTCCCTGGATCACTATGACCACAATCTGAGGGGAAGCGATGTTACCCCCTGCTAGTAGCTGTTGTTACTTGGCCTTTTCTTCTTTTTATTTTTTCTTATTCCTTTTGTGTCTTGTGCAAAAACCAACACCGTTGTATATTCCTCTGCACCCCTGGGATAACTGTGGATTATAATTAAACCTGCTCTTATTGCACATGGATTGCCTTTTACTAATTGTATTTACATATGTGCTGGCTATAGGGGGATCACATCTTTCCGCTACATGACATTAAGAGCCGTGCACATTACATACATACATGCTTACATATATTCCATATGTACATAGACACACAGTATATACATACATACATACATACATACATGCTTACATATATTCCATATATACATAGACACACAGTATATACATATATACATACATTCATACATACACACACACATACATACATACATACATACATACATACATACTTACATATATTCCATATATACATAGACAGTATTTACATACATTCATACACACACACATACATACATACATACATACATACATATATACTTACATACATACATACATACATACTTACATATATTCTATATATACATAGACACACAGTATATACATATATTCATACACACACACACACACACATACATACATACATACATGCTTACATATATTCCATATATACATAGACACACAGTATATACATACATTCATACATACATACATATGAGTGTATGTATAGCTCCATGTATGAGTGTATGTATGTATAGCTCCATGTAGCAGTGTATGTATTTATGTATGAGTGTATGTATGTATAGCTCTATGTGAATGTATGTATGTATAGCTTCATGTATGAGTGTATGTGTAGTGCTCAGCACTCATACATGGAGCGCCTCTGACCACTTCTATCAGACAGCGGTCTCATCCAGCTCCACCCCCAGTCCCGTATGGCTTAACTTAGTCCCACCCATCCAAACTTGGGCCCCGCCTACTTGTTATGGGGACTGAGTCTGTCACCGGCCACCCCTGATGCTGGACCATAGACAGTACATCAGGGGTGTCAGGCTGGGGGTTCATCATCCCTTCTTCTATATATTGGGACTTCTGAGGTATAGCTTTGCATATCCACTGGTGAGCCCCATAAAATGAGGGGGCACATTTGGTTATTTAGGGGGGCCCATATTATTTTCCTTATCCTTTTTGTTATAGATCATACTTTTTATTACATGCTTCCTTTTAATGCTAAAATTTCTTGTTTCTTATTCTTTAATCTGCTTAAGAAATGACTAACCGACGTCTTATATATTGAAATATTCCACAGTACATTAGTGTAATAACCTGAACGGAAACAATCTACAAGATTTCCCGTTATTTACATGAATAATTCTCCTCCTAAATGTTGCATAACTCTGAAAGACTTAGACGGAACGTTCTGCCGCCGAACGAGCTTCCAGAGTCAATATTATCCGCTTCTCAGATACTGCCAGCAAACGAGATACGCTTTTATATCTATTTCATGGTTTTATGGGTCATGCACCAATTTTAATGAAAATCTACTAATAACTATGCAGAGACATGAATTGTTGATGCTTTTAAAAGTGTGGCAATTACCGCAGTAGAACTGCAATTACCTGTATTCACTAAAACACTAATCCGTTGGCCCCAAACTCTTCGAAGAGATTTGGTAAATAAATATTATCACTTTGATTTAGCCTGCACTCAATATTTTATGAGCGCGCATATGTTTTATCACACTAAGTAAAGTTGTTTCCTGGTATATATACAAGGTACAAACATCACACGAGAGGAGGAATCCACAGATATTGTTGCAAATATACCTGGGTAATAAATGAAAGGAAAATCATTTTTTGTTCTTCATAGAATAAACCTTATTTCAAGTGTAAGAAATTTTGACAGTCTTCTTGGGCCTAATTTATTGCTATTATATGCTGAGTGAAAGGTTCTTTGAAAAAGTTGCAAGAGGAAATACTTGGGTCCATTGACGTAGTCCCTCTTTATCAACGGTGGCAACACTCTGTCACCGTGTCCTTCAAATATGAGATTGTTGTAGACCATTTTATCATCGCTTCATTAGGCTTTTGTTTCAAAGTAAAGCAAAATACTTGGCATCGGTCTGAGTTGATTGAACTAATCTAGATTTTAATAAAAGTTTCTTTTTAAAAGATAAAGTTCAGCTAAGAGACTGACTAACATGCAAATCAGAGACTAATACGCAAATGAGACATTGGGGCTGATCCAGCCCTACGCTGCCCGATGGTAATACGCCAGGCATAAGCGTAAGATCGGCTGCCGATCTGTGCATGCGCCGGACAGATGTTGTCCGGCGTAGCTACGGCAAAGCCTGATCGTGGATCGGGCGTCCGTAGGAACAGCGTAGTAACGCTGGAGGGGGCGTTCCCCTCCGTTACTACGCTGCAGTTAGTGCAGGTCGGCGGTGGGAGGGAGGGATAATGAGGCTGAGAGGGCGGTGTTATCGTAGCTATGGTAGCCTTCAGCCGGTGTAAGCGAGTGTTAATATGCTGGGGCAAGGGGGAGTGTTTGGGGAGTGCAGCGATGGAACGCTGAGCATTAGAACACTTAGTGTACCATCGTAACAGTGGACCAGGCCCATTGTCAGCAGTCACTCTCTGTCTCCAGCTTCCCCCTTGTTAAAAGTTCTCTTTAAGGGGTCCATTTACTATCATTAGCGCATCAAGCACTAATGAGAGCAGCTAGGCTCGCTGCGCCTCGTAGGTCGTATTTACGAATGCTTACACCTCTGGCAAGGCCCCACGATGATCAGCGAGCCTTTGGCTGACATCATTCGGCCACGCGTGGTAACTATAAGGATTAGAGCCGGGCGCGACAAACAGACAGGTAACTTTATTTATTTATTTACTTATTTATAAATATATTTAAAATTTAATTATAACTAAAAAAGGTGAATATTATTTTTTTCTACTTTTATTTAAAAGAAGTGTTTTACTAAACTATAGTCCAGCGGTCTCCCGATATGTACCTCTCTTTTCCTGCCCCTAATAACAGCTATTGGGGGGGAGGAAAAGGGAGACACATGGGGAGACCGCTGGAATACTTACCCTAACGCCGTTTTCAGATGGCGTAATTTAACGTGACACTTAGTAAATACAGCGATCTTTGTTTTCACATTAAAACGGGCTTTATTATAAAAAAATGATCTTCATAAATAGAGCCCTGAATTTGGGGGTCACTTTCCCCTATAGAGGATCTGATAACAGAGAGCGGTAGCTCGTACATCTTTCGCACAAATACATATGTTGCATTACTGAAAACTAATTCAAATTGGAAAAATTCATGTTATTTTTAGTTGTCCTTCAATATGAGGTAAAAAAAATAAATAAATCTATAAGTTCTATAAACCTTAATACATTATCCCCCGTGGTCGTAGAACCGTTTAATATAATTGTGCGTTAAACTATTTCACACCTGACAATCAGGTCACTGATGGCTTTCAGCAACATAATCACAAAGCCCCTTACACGCACATATGGTGACAAAAGAATTATTTGACACCTGTAATGCACCTGGCACCGCGGCTGGCGTCCTGCGAAGGCCGCTATTTGGTCATTAAATGTGTTGACAAGCTTTAAAGTATTGCGAAAAAGCCGAAATCAAACAAATCTACATTAAATGGACAAAAAAAGACATTGAAGCAACGTGATAATGACAGGTGAGACGAAAGCAGAAATCCCCCGCAAACGTTTTAATCGTGGAATTAATATTTATGAGCTTCCTGTCTGCTCAGTCCCACCGATATAATGACGTTATTCTATTAAACATCCATAATTCTAATTACAATTATTTTTACCCTGATTTTACATGACATCATAGTTGGTGCAGTTGCAGTTACACAGAGTATCCTTATATCCTTATAACCTTATAACCATGCCAAGATTCAGACCCTTCAACATGACCCATTCCATTAGGTATAATGTAATCCGCTCCTGAGCTTCCAACTGTCATACTCACCTGGTTTAAATGAAAGAACTGATATTTAAAAATCTATTTGCCTCTTCAACAAAGGTGGTTACCATAGAAACTGACAGTTGGAAACTGAGGAGCAGAGTATTTTATACCTAACGGAATGAATCATGTTGGAGGGTCTGAAAGATTGTGATGATCAGTGAAAGGGTGGTTGATAATCTCCCATCTGAGGGGGGAGAGGGTAACACAGCAGAACAATATAAGCATCCCTGGGATAAATATAAGGATACTCTAAATATTAATACTAAACTGAGGGTTGAATATAGTCTAGGGTCAGTGTGGATGAGCCACGTGTCCCTTATCGGTCATCACTTTCTATGTTTCAATGGGTCTATAATGCGTTGCATTGCGTGCAATATAATAGGGCTAGATACACAGGCCAAATGAAAATGGAGCACCGAGCTCTGTTTTAAGCTGTCAGCTTCTGTCAACTTGTTTACTGTACGGTGGGAGCAGCTTCTATGCCCCCCCCCCTCTCCTCTGGACCCCATAGCAGTTACACTTCTTCGGGGATAGGATTCAGGGATATTCTATAGGGGAGAAATGTCAGTACAGTCTTTAGGGTATAGTACAAGACCACAAAGAATTTAAATCTATTGGAACCCCCCAAAAGAACCCCATATAATGTGGAGCTGAATGCACGGCCCCTGAACCCATACTGTTCCAAGATCCCTTTAACGGCTTCAGCCAGAGCTGAAGTGACGGAGTCATTTGTGTAACACATGTCAGGAACAAGCAGAATATACAAATTCTTCCTGACGAGGATCATGTTGGATTCCGACGTCTGACTCTTGGCTGCTCCGCTCCACTCCACTTACATTTAATGAAGCCATCTTCAAACGCAATCCCATCCTATCTGGGGCGAGATTCATTTACTGCCGTGAAATATTTAGTCGGTGTCATTTATATTTCATTAATGTGACATATTTAATACAGCCTGTGCAGGATTTAAAGCCTTGTTCCCTGCACACTTAATAAATATTTTCAGCGCTGAGCTAAAAGTTGGTTGTAGAGTTTGAATAAACCAATCACGGTGTTAATTTTACATGGGGTGAAGGCAGGTGACCAGTGTCTGGTCTTCTCTGGTCTCGACTCGCTCTGCTGTAGATTAATTGATGTTTAAAAAGCTTTGACAAAAGAGGTCTCAAAAGGAATTTAGGACCTGACACATCATCATATGTGCAACGATTGCACGGGCCGTAATCTTAAACTAGGCCCTGACTGTCAAAAGCCCATTCATGTGTGGCCCGCCCCTGCTCAAGGTAAAGGAGGCGTCGTCCAAGTTGGGAGCAGGGGAGCCCTGTAGGTATCGCAGGCAGGCTTACTCATGAGTGAATTGATGGCCGGTGATGCTAACAGACTGCTTCACAGTAGCTGCAGGGCTAAAGCTGGCCATACACTAGGACAATTATCGTCACAGCGTGAAGTTCTTAATAATTGTACCAATTTTTCCTCTAGTGAGAAGTAACGACATCGGTGCCATACACTATGCGATTGTCGGGCCGGAAAAGAAAAAAGGCAGATTTTTAGGTGTGCATAAAAACAGACTATGCGATAATCTGCACATGTTTACATAAAAGGCAGATACATAATACAACAAATAGACATCTTGCTCCTTTAGTGCAATAGATAAGAAACATCGTGTGAAATTCGAAAGTCTCTGCATGTTGTTTCCATGTTCGGTTCCACAAAGTAAATTTGTTGAAAAATATGTTCTTTTAATCCATAATTATAGGATGACAATTGCAAGTACAGGTCTGCTGAATGCGTATCAGGTGTAATAAACAGGAAGGACGTTGTGTACATCTACATAGACTCACATACAGGGGTGTGGAAAGAACATAACAAATTGTTAGAAATTTTGTACGATTATCTGAAATGCCCACACACTGCACTATTTTGCTAATGATAAACGATAATCATTCAAGAGTTCCAAGAGATGCGATTATCTGCTGGCGGCCATTTTGGGAAGATTATCGTGCTTTTTGGGAAAAAATCGGCACCATACACTACAGCGATAATTCGTCAAATCGACAATAATTGGGAGATCGGGACGATAATCGCTCTAGTGTATGGCCAGATTAAGGCTCTTCTTTACTGGCAAGCAGTGTGTCAGTGAAGAACAGCTGGAGGCCGCTATTCCTCTGCCATTATGAGCATGCTCAGTGTAGATCAAAAGCTTCAATCCAACGAAAAGAGAGCAAAACTCGGAAGACTGCATCCAAACTTACATAGAAACATAGAAACTTTATGTGCCAGGATGCAGATAAACAGTGCTCCGTATGTAGCCAGACTGTGTTTTACTATAGAGTTTCCTAGAAACAGAGAAACAGAGAAAGTGACGGCAGATAAGAGCCACATGGCCCGTTCAGTCTGCCCGGTTGTTTATTTAACACTATACTGACCCCAGACCCTATTTACCCTCAAGTTTGTTGAAGACTTCGGATCTCTTCTCGCTGTCAGCCTCCTGTTACACGACATGTACGATATGTATGATCGGTTTGCATGATTATGAAATTGTGGCCTAATTTACGATGAAATGTTGCTTTAGCAAATTGCCGATCTCCGTTACTTGTTGAACGAGGGTTTTGTTGTAGAAGAAGCCCACGGCGCCTGGACCTCTGCAGAGTGTCAGTCTGTCAGAGCCTCACAATACTCGCTGTCTCTCTGCAATCCAGGAATGTTCCGAGTCCGCTCACGCACGCTGAAAAAGCTGTATTATTAGAAGTGCTGGCAGTGACGGGAAAAGGCATTTCTTGGAAAAGAATAAATGACAGGCTTTTGTTTTGGAATTGAGAATCTTTACAGCATCAGACTCTGCAAATATTACTGTGCTCAAAACAAAAGATGCTGTAGTTCCTTGTTGCAAAAGACAATTATTATTTTATTGTTCGGGAATAGGTAGGAACCGGTCATTAAACCCGTCTCTTGCTCGCAAGGGTAACATCCTCTTCACCTGTCTCCCCGGACTCCATTTTGAACTGTGATCCTGATGTTTGGAATATTATCAGGGGGAGAACCGACACATTTGCTGAAGCTTTGTCAGCGCAGATTAAGCCTGTGGAAAAGGATCACTGACCCAGAAAGCGGAACACGCCGGGGAGAGGAAATAAAGGCAACGTGGCAGCTTCAAAGATGTACAGAAAATATTTTGCTGTCTAGGAGACATAGGGGGGTATCAGAGCGGGGGATGGGAAGGGGCGATAAGAGTGAGGGGGTCAATTGACATTTCAATTCTTGTTGTAAATCGGATCCATGTTTTGTGTGGTAATTGCGTCTGACGGTGTCCGTTTAGTTTAAATCTCTGGTGACTTGTGCGAGATGCAGCATTAGAAACAATATATTAATCCACATTACAGATTATCTTCTATTTAAGAGTATAAAACATCTTATTTAAAGTCTAAGTGCAATTAAGGGGGGCCCATAGCAAAGATAAGCCACTGGACCATTTCACTAGCGCCCCCTAGTTGTTAAAATGTTGCATCTTTGTTTCCTGTTAATAATTAAAAATCAATAGCATTTTACAATTGTTTAATTATATTTTAGGCCACAAAGTATTACCTTTTAAACAGAAAAACATTGTTAACAGTAAAAAGAATCTGATTTACACATAATTTCTATCTTGGCCTAGTCAATCTACTGTACATTGACTGCTATGAGATAACATTTGCAGTCCCCATTACTCCTATGCTACTGTGGTGGGTGTCAGTCTTGTACTGGGTGTATCAGTGTGTGCAGGTCTCCCCTGTGTTACTGTGGTGGGTGTGTAACAGGTGGGGGGGTCAGTCTTGTACTGGGTGTATCAGTGTCTGCAGGCCCCTCTGTGTTACCGTGGACATTCTTGTGGAGAGGACAATGAGCAGACGCTGGGGTTATGGATCAGGACATAAATGATGAAGTCACGTTGAGTGTCTGAGTTGTGACAATCGTCGCTGATGTTCTTGCCAGGAGAGTATCATTGCAGAGGACATCTCCAGCCAATAACCCTTCCCAGGAACATGTGTTACGTGTTACTGGCCAGAAAACATCATCGTCCAAACGATGGCACTAAATCCAAATGGAAGTGAAACATTGTGCAAGTGTTGTACCCAGTTTATGTGCCAGGATGCAGAGAAACATTGCTCCGTATGTAGCCAGACTGTGTTTTACTATAGAGTTTCCTAGAAACATAGAAAGTGACGGCAGATAAGAGCCACACGGCCCATCCAGTCTGTCCAGGTATTTATTTAAACTATACTGACCCTACACCCTATTTACCCCCAATTTAGTTTGAGATTTAGGATAATCTTATACCCCAGCATGTTTACACTGTTCTACCTCTACCCCCTCAGATGGGAGAATATTCCACTTATCTGTCACCCTTTGACGTCATTATCCGCACATTTCCTCTGAATCTACCACCCTCCAGGTTATACACATGCCCTCATGTTCTATTATATCTCTTCCTATATATAATGTCCCCTCCTGTACCTGTCACGCTCCAGTATATACACATGTCCTCATGTTCTATTACACCTCTTCCTATATATAATGTCCCCTCCTGTACTTGTCACTCTCCAGTATATACACATGTCCTCATGTTCTATTACACCTCTTCCTTTATATAAT
>WWET01002602.1:5291-16903 GCA_011038615.1 Limnodynastes dumerilii | reverse complement strand
TAATAGTATTAGAGATGAGAGGTGATAAATAACAGTGTAATAGTAAAGCCGGTCAGTATCTGTGTGCAGTAAGCAAATCCCTGCATACAAAGTATACATTTAACTTGACTCCCCCCTAAATTAACATGGTTTTGCCTGTTGCTTGACCCACACTGAACTGGCCCTACCCTCCAATAAGGACCACACTTCATACAAAGAATCATTTATGGCTTCATCTCCAGGCCCCTGGGAGTTCTTATTCTGGGCCTGCTTACCCTGAAACTAAAGTTCTGATAAAAACTACAGTAAATAGGGGATCTCTGAATCACGAGGGCTGGCACGGCCTTAGTGGCGATTATACACGTTTGGAACAGCTGCTGATTTTACGCATATAAATGGGCAAAGAGCTCATTGCCACTCCTATCCGGAGATCTGTCGGTGCCCTTTGGTGTATTCTCACCTCCACCTGCTGGGCACATACCAAAGCTCTTGTGCTGATAAGGGACAATAAGCTGAAACAACAAAGCAAAACGTGTCAGTTACATTTTCTGATCTCTCCCTGAATCTGAAGTCTGTTTTAAGATTTTCGGCCAATTGTTCCTATTTTTTATTTTAAGCGCGGCAGCCATTTTCCTCCATTATCTTTCACCCATTGTACTTCTTAATGTGAGATTAGCTAAAAGAGCATCTTCATACACATAACTCCATCTAAATTGGCCTTGTACCTGCACTAAGTTGCCAAATATAACCGCTCCCAGACACTGACATACATTGTTTACCGGCTGTCTCACCAAGAAGATATAATTGAGTACTGCATTACCGAAGTGGCGATATTCCGTTTATTAGAACCTGCTCACTGCAGATGTTCTAATCACCCCTTGTCTGCACAGCAGTGATTAAGAATCAGCACTTCACCTCCATCACTCAGCCCCCTCCCCCAAAACCTCCGGCACCAGCTGTAGAAACAGTCCCCAAATCCCTTGTACTAATTAACCGCACCTTCATATCCAACGCCAGCCTGTCAAAATATTCCTAGCACCCCGTTACCTCTGCTCTGATTCCTTCTGCAGATGCCTTTAAATAGTGGAGTATTTGGAAATAAACGGAGAGTCTGTTTATTTGTGTGGGAGTAAATAAAACTTTCTATAAAAGAGATGTATTGGAAAATGTTTAATTTACAGAACATTTTCAGCCCTCGAGAGACCAGTAAGTGAATGTACCTCGGATAACTCCCCTTGTTCTATCCATCTGTTTCCCAGGTTACTTGTGTAGATGTGTTATCATATTTATAGATGCTAATCTCTATCTCTATCTTGACTTTGTGAAAAGTTTTGAATGTGTTAAATATTAAAATTAGAAACTGAAAAAGTCATTGGGATTTGAGATGTGTGATTGAAATTTGGGTTTCAGTTTTGCTCCGTGGCTGTTGCTTGTAATACAGTAGAGTTCATGGGCTTCAGAAGATGAATGTGAAGGGAGCACTGTCCAGGGAGCAGCAGGGGGCGCTCTGTAAGTCTCTATAAATAAACTGCTGTAATTTCCGTCATACAGACATATCAGTGAACTACCGGCCAATGTAATTGTAAGCATTGCTGGCGGGCAAATTGCTGATGAGTCTGTGTGACTGTAATGCTGGAATTTCAGTCATAGAGACTTGCAGATTATTGCAGGTCTGCCCAGGCACCCTCCTCCTCCTTCTCCCTCCTAACAGGCTTGAGCTGAGCACACACTAGAGTGATTATCGCTTCTTGCAGGTCATGGCCAATAAACGGGATGCTTTTTCCTGGGGAAAGGTCCTGATGTCGGCCCTTCACGCTGCTCTTGCTGCGAGTGATATCCACATTGTGGAGGGAGAGAGATTGACAGAAGTTTCCTGCAGCTGACTGACACCTCGGACCTTCCATCAGTCTCTGCACTGATTGGCTGCATGGGCCTCCTGTCAAACATAGCAGGGGGCTGCATTTGCCTGTCCAGCCGGCCCTATTTTGAATATGATGCAGCCACGATCTGAATGGCTAATATATCATTGCTGAAAATCAGCTGAACATAGAAAATTGCTATTGGGTACAGGAACCAATTTCCCCGTTACCAATAGCTGCAGGTTCTTCTCAGTGTGAATAAAGTTCTATTGCATTGATGGGCCGGATCTTCATTTAGTATCGACAAGTGATTTCTGGATGTCACGTATCTGTATGTACTGTGCAAATCCCATTATCTTTATTATGTTTTTAACCATGTAAGAGGCGGAGAAGCTGGGTTTGGGAGCTTGCATTCTTTTCTGACTTCGCTTGTTCTTTATGTACAAATATATCTGTCATCTTAAATAGATTTCGACATTATTTTTAATTTATTCTATAAGAGAGGTAAGAGGGAACACCCTTTTTTTCAGCTAAGTCCCACCCCCTCTAGGAACATGGGGCCAGATCCAGAGCTAAGTACGCTAGCCGATGACGTCAAATCGGGAATTGTATTTACTGATCATACGCGTGCCAGATGTTATGCCACATAACTCCTAACGTACGTACCATCAGCGTAACTATGGAGGAAGGGGCGAGTGCATCACGATGAAACCCGTAATTACGCTTTGGAGATGGAGGGAGACCTTTAAATTGGACGGTATGGACAGGGTTAGGCCGTCACGTACAAAAATCCATTACATACGTCAGTAGTTACGCTATGGAAAGTTAAGGTAGGATTTGGGCAGCGTAAAATGGGCAAAGTACGTACAACCGAGGGGAGCACCTAGAAATGACGCTAGTGTAAATACGCTACATGTTCTAACGTAACAACCACTTAGGTCTGGATCTACGCCATGGCTCCTATGTCTTGATGGGATGGAATATATTACAACTGATGACACAGAGTTTTATGCTGCTCTGAGCCCCTGACATCTGGTTTAATATGTGTTTACATAGGATAGTTATGATAAGGAGGATTTTCTTGGCCCTCTGACGTCTTTTCTCGCAGTAACTGTACTTTTAAAGATTTGGAAACACTTGAAATAATTGCATAAATTGGAACTAGGAAATATCGACTCAAACAGGGCGATAATGATCATATAAGTGACTAAATAGCATCTGACGCCGGTTAGTCTCCTAGCTAACTGCGATTGGGCGGCAGTTCCGAAATTAAAGGCTTATGGCGGGATTATAAAGCAGCTTCTAGATGAGGGGAAAAAATTACATTTTAAAAGCGAAAATATTTTATCCGGAAGCCTATTTCTGCAGAACGGTGTAAAAGAGCAGTGAGGCTCCAGATAGGGAGTGAGAGCCATCCGTAAAGAGGTAATTGGACTGTCTCAGCGGCGTTGCAGATTCAATATGTAATGGACGGTGCAGCCTGCCTCAGCCTGTTTACACTGTTTAAATCCGTTTGGCCTATATATTAAAAAGGAAATGAATTAAGCTACTCATTTCAGCAGAGCCTAGGTGGCATTTCTTTCTATAGCCAGCAGAGTGACCCACTGAGGCCAAGCAATAAGTGCAGGCTTGTGCGATCGTTGCTACAGTGAACTACAACTCCCATAATGCACTGCATGCACGTGCCCATTACCAGCACCAAAATAATTTCACTTATGACGAAGGGGTCTATTTAGTCTAGTTTTCAGAGACCCGTTAAACATTACTTTACTGTTAATAGTATTTCCCTGTTTGGGATCCGCAATAGTGTTATCAAAGGATCACAAGCTTCTTGTGTCGCCTCTTTTGGGCACAGAAGAGAGAGGACCATCCCCGGGTATGGCTGGAAGGCGCATTCCTATCAGGGGCATTTTAATAAATTATCTGTCCCCCTCCAGCCAGCAGATTTTATTTTTTTATATTGGAACATATACAGAACTTTCTGCATACAACAAAAGTTTTAAGAACTAAGGGGCGGATCCTAAGGAAGGGCCGACGGGAATTCCGTACAGCTCGTACGTAATTCCCCTATATCGAAGGTTTGGGTGCATGCCGTAACCGCCGGCGTGTGTAACGTAAGTTACGTACGCTGGTTCTTCCGAAAAGGGGCTTCCCCCTCCTTTACGCATGTCGTATCTGCCGTGATAGCGGAGATAGACATGCTAATGAGGGGACGGGGCAAGGAAAGCCCCGTTACGATTAGGTATGCAGCTGTAAGACCACATACCTGATTGTAAAAGGTAGGGGAGGTAAGTATCCAGATTTCCTACAAGCCGTAATGACCTCGGGCACCCGTAAGGTTCCCGTAGGTCAGGATCCGGCCCTAAGAGCCTGTGTTTTAAGTTAAGCTTCGTAAAACTTCTGTTTTTAAATATATTAGTAATAAAGGACCGGATTCAAACATAAATAGCTGCTGCTTCTTTACACATGCGTGATAGGTCATTTACGCCATCTACCTACCATTTAGGAACGTAGATTGAGTAAGTGCGGACTTTAAAGACCCCACGTAGATATATAAGAAGGAAGAGGCGTACCACGGAAGTCTCTGTCCTTTTTTAAGAAGAGTGGGTGGGGGGGATTGATATTAGCCGGGGAGAGTGGGTATTTTCCTTTTCAAGAACTCTTTAGTACCAAAAAGGTTCCTAAAAATGGGGGCGGGTTGGGGGGCAGGTTAGGTGCGGATACTGCCACCCTTACCTCTGAGCTGTGAATACCGTCCAAAATTCCCACGGTGTGAAATGGAGCAAAGTTTTTTATGAACATCCCAAAAATGGGAATCCTCCAATTGGCTCGTTTAAAACTATGCTCCGTTAGACCAAGGGGGGCTTTTATTAAAACTACGGGTATAAAAAATATAAAATATGTATAAATCTAAAAAAAAGATATATTTATGTACAAATGTAAATATGTGATTTTAATTTATACAAATAAACTTTAAATTTAAATTACATAATTTACTACATAATTTGTATTTTTACTTTGTATTTTTTTTATCTTTATATCTTTATTTATAATTTATATTTTATAAATTTTGTTTTTTATTTTTATTTTATTGTATTTGTACTTTAATAAATAATTAGTAAAATCTAAACCATATATAAAGTAACCCTCTCCCCCACAGATCTGACCCCTTCATTAAAAATCTGAACCACTTAATCAAAAAGTCCGACCTCCCACCTCTTGTAGATTACACACCAGATCCGCCTCTCGTCTACTTAGTAAAAGGAAGAGCTCCACACATTCTCATCACACATCAGACCACAGATTAGATCTAGCTAATCCTTAAAGACAAATAACCTCCCTTTTTAACTCATGGAAAGACAGATCCCAGATCTATTACCTGTGCTGTCCTGCAGCTACTGGATTGTACTGTGATTGGTGGATGACACCAATCAGCCACTAATCAGCATTGTGAGACCCCCCTCATCAGTCTGATTGGTAAATGGCCAGTGCTATAGACCAATCAGCATGCTGCAAACTGATAGACTGGCAGCTGATTAGACAGGGAGAGGATTCTCCCCGGACATTCTACCTCTGTACATTTTGCAGTCATAGCAGCCGAGGAGAGTCCTCAGTCCGAGACCCGGCTGTCATTTAAGCAGTTTGGGTTCAGGATGGGTGCCACAGGACTCTTCACCCATGTGCATTGTATACCTAGCAACCTTTATAGAAAAGTCACTAGCTCCAATGAGACTTTTAAGATGGTGATTCTGTTTGCTAACATGTAGAGAAAAGCACTGGGACAGTTTGGAGAAACTGCCCTGTGCTGACCGGAATCAGGGATATGTTAGCACCGTGGGTTTTGCTAAATGTATAAAAAGGAAGAGAGCAGAGATACAATTATATAACTGCTCCTGATTGTTACATCCTGGACTGCCGTTGTTTCATATTATGGACTTTTCTTCTGGCTGCCCCTAGAGGCTGCTGTTGAACACGCTCTACTAATTTATGTAATTGCCTGTTATCCTACACCTGTGCTCTGGGTATAAATATCCTATCATTTCAGAGCAAGGTGTGGGTCATTGCTTCCTGTGCTGCATGTTTGTTTGCTTTTCTCTGCTGCAGTCCTGTTCTCTGATTCTCCCTGTCTCCATTCGTCTTGGATCCCTGCTTCATACCAGCCAAGCTGCTCACTCGCTGGACTTTAATTGGACTTTTTTGCTTACTCCCTGTGGATTAACTACACCTGCATATTACACCTGTGGACTCTTTTGAACTCTGCGTTCCCGGTATTTTCTGTGGTTTGCACCTGTTATCTGTGCTTATTTCTGTGTTATCTGCATAGTCCTGTGTTACATCTCCTGTATCATCTGTGTCCTGCATCTTTCAATAAACCTCACCAGTTCCAAAGTTACTGTGATGTGCGATCCACCAACGTGACACTGATAGTCTTACTGCGAAATACGTCACATGTCATTTTGAAGCTTCTTTACTGATAGTCACAATTTTACAACGTTTGTACATGAATTTTACTACATTTGATTGTAATCTACAAAACCTAAGGGTCTGACGTAGAATCACTCCTGTTTCTAATTTAAACTTTTAAAAAATTGTTAAAAATAAAAAGCAACATCATTCAATAGCAAGAAGGAGCGTACAATTCAGCTAAATCCATCACCAGCCCCATCAATTACAACCAAAAATGAATACATGGAATATGATTTAGCAAAGCTTTTTTTCTTTCTTTAATTACCTACAAATATTTTAATGACGAGAGCGCTGCAATCACCATTTAATCAGATTCCTAAAACAGATGTAAAAAATGAGACACTGTTTTCTTTCAATAACGTGTGGAATGGAAACCTTTTAACATCATTTATATTCCTTTCATGCTTGTAGCCATTTCTGGCACCAAGACTGAAATCCATCAAGAAAACCTTAAATTAGTCCAATTAAATTCATAGGTAGGTGCTTAATTTTACAGTGTAAACGCGAGATACCCATTAGCATTTTTATCTTTGCTGACCCTGCCTGCAGCTTTCCTAATGAGTCTCACGTCTAACTCTCAGCTTCCCGGGAACAGTAATGTGTAGCGTCACTTACACCTAACGCAGCCGAGTTGTATACAGTTGTGGAGTCAATTATTTGAAGCAGCTCTTCATACGCTTTCCTCCGGTGACTTCCAGCTTAACGCAGTGCGATTGATCAGTACAGATCTCATGATCACAGAGCAAATGTTTAGTGTTATGATAATTGCCTACAGTGCAAGTCTGCAGCGTGTTGTCCAATATACTTAGGGAATAGCATTGAGAATCCTAATATTGGACCTGATGCACACTTAAGAATGATTTATGTTCTTAATTATACTCAGCTAGAAGTAAGGTGACCCCTCCCCCCCCCCGACACGCCCCCAGTTTTCAGCTACTTATCTGACTTACGAATGCCATAGGGCTGCCTTATCTTTAGGTTCTTAGTTGTGTGCGTAGGACGGCTAATTAAGAACGTTTCTACCTAACCACGCCCAGATTTCCTCATTTAAATACCTCCCTCCACCCCATCTTCTTATTTTCCTTCTTAAGTTTTCCCGGTACGCCCCTTCATTCTTAAGTCTCCAAGAACCTAGAAGAAATAGGTTCATAATGATGATTCAGAGCGTCCCGTTCTTAAGTCCTACGTAAATTGCATGTATTAGATTACTACGCATGCGCTGTATATCTTTTCCTATATATACGCACCTAAAAAGCCATAGGTTCATAAGTGAAATTTAGGTCCATCAATCCCTGTCCCATGTCTGCCCAAACTCTGCCCATTTCAGGCAACAAATGAGCATATTTGGTCAACACATACTTCGTATGTAGCAGTAGCAAAGTTCCGATAGCCAATCACCATGCGATCTTAAGGTCCTTACGTGCCAGGGAAGGCCTCTCCCTACGCACATATAGGACTTTCGAACCCAGAAACATAAGCTAAAGTTTATGCACTGGCCCCCTGGCCGTTTAAAACTGTTCCCATTCCTCTGGGAATCCCAATCCGAAATGGAAGCCTAAATCCAGGGGGGTGGGTACTAATTAGGCGAACTAGGAAGCCTCCTCGCCATTGCATGCGCTGTATTGAAATGCAGATTATTCCTGCATGCAGGAATCTGGATCCGGTTCCTTATCTCTGTCTAGCAGGAGCTACTCCCATCCAACGCTCGACACCTGTGCATACAAGTGACTGGTCTGTGCATGGAAAGCATTGGAAAAGATCAGACAACTGTTTGTCCCAACGTCAAGTTAGCGCATCCTCGCAGCTCCACCCACAATAGTTACACCGCTGGTGAGACACACCCCTTTCTCCCCTACTGACTCCTCTTTGCAGTCAAAGAAGTTCCATAATTCTGCACCAAAATATATTCACCTCTGTGTCATTAACTATAATCCTAAATATTTGCTGTAGTATATGTATTTCTTTAGAGTTTTTATATAGTGCCATTGTATTACGTAGAGCTTTATCATTTTAAACAATTATTCTATAACAAGACTATAACAAGAGGACCAGACACACAGGCTTACACTCTATAGGACATTGAGGATTGATACATAAGGGCAAGTGCTATATATCACACAATGGAGAAGCCAGGTTGTATGGGGATATTACTATGGAGAGAGACAGGGTGTATGGTAACAGTGCTCAGTGCTGTGTATGATCAGTCACACAGCAGTGTTACTACCAGGACTGAGGGGATAGTCCTATTGATAGAGACAGTAGTAGTTGTAAATAGGGTAGATAAAGGTTAAGAAGGAAGTTGAGGATTAAGTAACTTGATTAAAGTGGTGGGGCCGATTTTCAATTTTCAGGTTTTTTAACAATGCTTTTTATTGCAATTAGTTTTTTTTATTAGTACTTTCACTCCACATTAGTTCAGGGGAACTGAAGCCAGTTTTTGTATTCTTACAACATTAGTGTGTATTTTCTAACTTTTTGGCATTTCCAAGGCGGTGCAAAGCGTGATTCTGATGTGATGCAATCAGGTAATCCCCATTTGTGCAGCATTAGAGAATTTGTGACAGGATGCTGTGCACACGCTACACTCCATCACCTCATTTCAATAATCCGCACAGCTGCCAAACAGACATTATGCAACCGACCGACCCTGTTATAGCTGGACAGGGCATTGTCACATGTGCTGATCTGTGCACTCATAGCCATCGGTTCCTTCAGCAAAATGGCGGCCTTTGCTTGTGAAACAAATTCTCTGTATCATGTCTGTGATGGATTCTTGTTCTTCTTATTAAAGGAAAGTAAAAAATAAAAAATCAGCAAATCGTATAATGAAAATAGATAGCAAAGTCTCTGTAAAAGTCACAAACTGCTGAGGTGTCATTTCCCACCGAACGGAGTGTTGCTGAACTGGGGCCCTGCCAACATGGATGACAATATGAGAATAAAGTATCCTCAGGCCTTTATTTCCACTTGCGACGGTCGCCAAATGTAAAAATCCAGACTTACCGGTAAATCTTGTAAATAAAAACTCCCAGGGTTCAGGAAGTTGCTGAAACTGATTATAGTTTTACTATTCACAACCTGCTTCTTCCCTTGGTCTGTGGAGGGACCCTTAGGGTTCAGAAACATAGTTCATAGAAGTAGCAAAAACATCAAAAATTGCAAATATATTTCTTTTGGTTTAATAATAAAAACATAGTTTGATTTCTTGGTTTATCTAGTGGGCAAATTTTAAGAGAGCCACCGAGACCTACAGCGGTGAAAACCAATTTCCCAGATTGTTTCATTGTATTTATAAGGGGCCAGCTATACGCTGGAGGGATTATTGATCTGATCATTCAGTTATCGGGAGGACGGACCAATAATCACTGTAGTGTGTAGACAAAAAATGTTTTGAATGGTGATAAAATAGTTTGAAAAATGCTCAGGTGCAATAATTTAGGCCCGGACGGATTGCACATAGGTCCTTAATTTACCGATAGTAGCTACTACGCATGCGTTGTAACTATTTTACGTAATCTATGTATCGTTTCGTTACGTAGATTGCGTATTTGCGGTCTAAATCAACTATCCTTAATTTATCGATAGTAGCTAGTACGCATGCCTAGTAAGTATTTTACGTAATCTACGTATTGTTTAGTTACGTAGATTGCGTCTTTAAGACTGCATATACGTAATCTATGTGCGTAAAATAGTTACTACGCATGTGTAGTAGCTACTATGGGTAAATTAAGGAGATATGTGCAATATGTCCGGGGTTGTGAATCCAGGCCTTAATATTTTTCCCTTCCTAAATTATTTGAACCCAAGTTGCCGATATCACATAGTGTGGGGAATTTTCCAATTATTGGACCCTGTGCCTCCACCTCCAATCACTTTGACTCGATTATCAGCAGGTAAGTTAGTAACACAGTAATGGCTACTCTACATTCTGCAAGATTGCAGTCAGAAATTAACAGCTTTGTAACTTTTTGGCTGCTGTACTTACTAATAATTATGGAGTCCCAAGAAAGGGGGAAACTCCAGCTGGGAGGTGTATGTGCCACACTGTTGGGACAGCCAAACAATCGGCAATCCTGCTGAGACTGACAGGAAACCTGTGCAGCCAATCAAAACCAAAAAGAAAATGTATACGTTAAAAGCATTTGTCAAATAAGTACATTAGAAGTTTATAGCAGCTGGAAGGAGAAAGTGCCTTCCTCAAAGTATACCATTACCAAATATGTGCAGCCAATCAGTGCAGAGATTGACAGGAGGCCCATGCAGCCGATCAGTGCAGAGATTGACAGAAGGCCCATGCAGCCAATCAGTGCAGAGATTGACAGGAGGCCCATGCAGCCAATCCTGAATTATGTATGAACAGTGCTTGTAGGTCTCTGCAGCGGGAATGAACTAATGCAAAGTACATCCTGTACTCCATACCTATGAAGGTAGTTAATTCTGCCTCGTCTGTATGTAACGTTCGCACCCTGGTCCCTACCTTAAGGTTTAGGAACCCGCTTACAGTGCGCAATCCAGAATCGTTCGTAGCGCATTGTGATGTGTAACCACCATGCACAGAGCGCACGCACAGTGTACCTGCACATTCAGAGTGCATAAAATCAGCAGATTTGTGAAATTCTGAATCCAGTCTGAAATTTGGAAGTGCCATTATCTCTGCTTCCCCACCAGTGCATTGTACGTTGTGGACTGGATCCAGACTTAAGAAAAAGCTTGAAAATAAGGACCTGATTCACACTTAAGAATCTTCTTAGAATAAGAACTTAGTCACTCCTGGGCTAAACCATGTTGATTGCAGGGGAGTCATATTTCATCTGTTGCAAACAGCACTAGTGTTGAGAGATTATATTTCCCAGCCCAAGTCTAAATAACAGTGTGATAGTAAAGCTGGTCAGTATCTGTGTGCAGTAAGCAATTCAAAGTTGTATTCCTGCATGCAAAGAATACAATTAACTTGACTCCCCCCCCAAAAACAACATGGTTTTGTCAAGGAGTGACTAAGTTCTTATTTTAAGAAGATTCTTAAGTGTGAATCAGGTCCTAAGAGAGGAAAGTTACTCCTGGGCTAAACTGTCTTGATTGCAGGGGAGACATATTTCATCTGTTGTAAATAGCATTAGAGTTGAGAGGTGATGTTTCCAGGCACAAGCCTAAATAACAGTGTGATAGTAAAGTTGGTCAGTATCTGTGTAATAATATAATAGTATTAGAGATGAGAGGTGATAAATTACAGTGTAATAGTAACGCTGGTCAGTATCTGTGTAATAATATAATAATAATATAATAGTATTAGAGATGAGAGGTGATAAA
>WWET01002601.1:226898-237109 GCA_011038615.1 Limnodynastes dumerilii | reverse complement strand
GCACAGCTCAGAAGTCAGTAAGAGAAGCCCTCAAGTAACGGGACTCCACCTCTACTCGTTTCGTCGTAAGGCGAATATTTTTTTTTACACATACATATGTATTTGTGTATTTGTGTGTGTGCGTGTGTCTATATACACACACATTAGATGTACTCCAGTACACACTATGGGCCTGATCCAGACCTACGGGCATGCGCACAACCTTCATAACAGGGAAATTATGGCCGAGCCAGCCGTAATTCCCTGGGCGGCCGTAGGTATACATCTCCTCCACATTCATCATCTTCCCATTCCCATTCTTCATCCCTCCCACTTAGTGTGTTAGCTCACAGAAGGAGGGTCCTTCATCCTAGTGTTGTTCCCTTCTTTACCACTCCCCCCTTACATTGTACCCCCTTGTCCCCCTCTGCTACCCTCTCTGTCCACCTGGAGGCTCCCTCTCAACCTCTCACTGCGCTCTATCCCCTCCTCCCTCATCTGCCAAGCTTGATACCTCAGATTTTCCTTTGCTGTTTGTGCTTGCTTCACTATTTTTGTGTATATTGTATTTTATTATGTACTATGCTGTCCATCCCTGCCCTGTATGTCTGTACTGTATTTTGTTGTTGTATTTTGTTCGGCGCTGCAGATACCTTGTGGTGGCTTATGAATAAACTATAAAAATCATCATCATCACCCCATTCTCATCATCTAACCCTCACAATTGACCATCTCTCCATTCTCAAAACCCTTCATCCCCCTCCTCATCAGCAGCTCCGGCTCCCCATTCATTATCTCCCCATTCATCCCCTCTTCATCAGCTCATCATCCCCATTCACTTTATAATCTCCCCCTCCCTATCATCTCCTTCCTCCTCTTCATCTTTAGCTCACCAGTATTCCCGCCACGTCTCTCTAGTCTCCCCAGTATCCCGATCATGCAGGGCTGTAACTAGGGTTGTGCAATAGAGGCGGCCACCCAGGGCGCAAAACTTAAGGGGACACCAGTAAGTTTATATTTAAGGCTAATTTGACTTAGAATTCAGGGTCAGGGGGTCACCATTTTTATCTTCTTTTTGCCCCTGATGCTATAATTTCTAGTTACAGTTTTGCCATCATGTGTCTCCAGTCTCCCCATCACGTGTCTCCAGCCGCTTCAGGATCCCCATTATGTGTCTTCAGCCCCCACAAGATTCCCATCATGTGTCTCCAGACCCCCAAGATCCCCATCATGTAGGGCTATAAGGAGGGGTGTGCAATAGAGGCAGACACCCAGGGCGCAAAACTTAAGGGGGCACCAGTAAGGCTAATTTGACTTGGAACTCAGGGTCAGGGGGGCATCATTTTTCCTTTTTGCCCCTGATGCTATAATTTCTAGTTACGAGTCTGCCATCATGTTTCTCCAGACCCCCAGTATTTCAATCATGTGTCTCCAGATCCCCAGTATTCCCATCATGTGTCTCCAGACCCCCAGTATCCCCATCATGTGCCTCCAACCTACTGCCCCTCTCACACTGGTCATATCATCTATCCTGCTGCACATCCTATTTATCGATTACACTGCCATACTAGCAATCACACTGCTATTACCATCTCACAGCCCTTACTATCACTCTGCCCATACTTCCACACTACCCATACTATTATTTACACAGTGCCCATACTATCACTTAAACACTGTCCATCACTCACACATTGCCCACCATTCTATAACTCACACAGCCTACCATACTACCACTCACACACTGCCCCCTATACTATTAATCACACTGCCCACCATATTATTACTCACACACTGCCCACCATACTACCACTCACACACTGCCCACCATACTATCACTCACTCTTCCCACAATATTACCACTCACACATTGCCTACCATACTATCATTCATACAGCACTTTCTGTTCTTTCTTACCTTGTCTTCAATCTTCCTTCCTCCTTGACTGAGGGACCAGGGCTTTGTTTAAAGAGCACAGAGCCTTGGTTCCGCTGTTTAAAAGATCCGGAGTGGCAGTGGATCAGGTGGAGACTTAAGTCCCCATTCTGGTCAGCCAGCCGTGGCTGGTGAGAGGCGGCCCTAAAACTACAAATGGCGGTGTGGCCTGGGAGCCACATAGCACCCTGCCCACCGACCCAGCAAGCCTCTGAGTGTCCTCATTGCCTTCCCCTGTCGCTGGGCCTGGTGGCGCCCCCCTTCATATTTTGGGGGGACGAGATGCCCCACCCCATTCCAACGCCTATGTATTGCGCCATATCATTCTTCAGACACATCACCAAAAACAAAGAAATAAAGGAGAAAAGGTCAGGCACAATTAATATAGCACATAAGAAAACCTTTACTTATGATCATCATAACAACACAATAATAACGCAATTAAAAAAACTAATTAAAAAATATTTCAATGACTAAATGAGCCGAACGTAGATAACACGGCAAGAGGAGTACTGAAGACAAACACTGGCTGGAATCCGTTAGACCATGTCTCTGCTCTCTGTGGGAATCACTTGACGCGTAGAAACTATTTCATATAATAAATAAAAGACAATAGCATCATTCTGAATAAATATAGTAGTTCTTTTATTGAAAACACTGCACAATATACAGTGAGAGACCGATTCCTATATTATTATACATAAAAAATGGTATTGTTTGACACAGACTGTAAAACACCCTGCAGTCTGCAACAATAATAATTTGACCAGCAAAAGGTTTATTAATTAAAGTCACATCAAAATAGTCATAAAAAGTGAATATTATCAGGGTGACAACTTATTCATTCTTATATGTTATCTATGAGTACATTTTCATTATTCTGCATACATTGCATTCGTTCAATAACTGGAGATAATTAATAAATTGCAAGTAATGTCCTGTAGCAGCCTCTGTGAAGGGTTACTATGGGCCTGATCCAGAGCTACGAACGCAAGCGAGTGTACGCCCATCGTAAGCGAAAATTCGTGAAAAAAAACGCACTACGCATGTGCAGTATGACAACTTCTGGTCGACCAAAGGACATGAGCGTACAGCGAGCGAATTTTCAGCGTATTTTTCACTCAAGGGGCGTGCGTTTTTTACGACGATAGGCTGGACGCTCAAGTTACTACACAGAGGCGGGGATAGCCATTTAAATTGTACAGTATGGGCGTGCTAAGCCCAGTACGACCAGCGTATCGGTACGAAAATTCGCACGTACGCTGGAAAATCTTAGAGTAGGGTTCAGCCGGCGTAAGCAGGTACAATCAATGGGAGTGTTATGGGCGTGAAAGTTTTTACGCCCGGGCGAACGTTCGCTACGCTCGCGGGCGATTGCGGTCGTAGCTCTGGATCAGGCCCTATGTGCATACAAACATTTATAGTAGTTTATTTTGCTTAAAGCTCTATAAGCTAAATTTAGCAAAGAATTTAGAAAAGACAACTCTGTGGAACCTCGTTTGAAATAGAGTCAGTCCCAATATGTAGTATCTTTACAAACAATAATTAATAATATGACAGAAAACTGTGTGTAGTACATTATTTTGAAAAGGGATCTTCTAACTTCACAAAAAGGCTCTAAAATTGCATTTGTTTCATCTCCACACAGTGATCATTAAAAATAAAACATTGCGGACCGGATTCAGAGATCCGTTTTTTTTAAAGTACACAATTATACGTACGGACTTCGCAAGCCAACACCCCCGACACTCCCCTCTCATGGCCCTGCTGTCGTGGACTTACAAGTCCATAGATCACTCTGTTCTTTACGTGTGTACTTACGTGCGAATATATGTGCCGTACGTGTGATTCTTAATAACCGCGCCCTCATGCTTTCATTTAATCGCCTCCTTTCATGTAAAAATTTTTGTCCGTTTTTCAACCCCGCCCATCTGTACGTATTTGTGTGATTCAGAAGTCCGTCCGTTAAGCACTTACGTGCGTATATTCAATGTAACTTATGTATATAATGTTACTATGCATGCGCAGTTAAAACGTACCTAAAAATACGCACGGAACTCCACGTGAAAACGGATCTGTGAATACGGTCCTGCAATTCCAAATCTGGATCTGTACCACTACTGATTACATTCTGCTAAATTGTGTAACTTGACCAAAATAATATACAATAAAATAAAATAGCGTTTGTATTTAGTATACAAAAATGTATGTAATTATGTATCTGAAATTTTAATATTTTGGTCAAAGGAAAGATTGTAATCTCCCTAAACGTTTGTGTGTTCCATGCAGGTAAGCAATTCTACTATGTTAGGGTAAACATCTCAAATATTTCTTTACATGTAAAAGTTACAATGCTGGCAGTTTGTTGAAATAACACAAGAGACATCCACAAATAAAGGGTTAAATACAGATGTAAACAAAAATATATTTGGTCATAAACATGGGAAACAGTCAAACATTGCACAGGTATCAAGACCATTTCTTTTCTTGTGTTTCTTTTTCATTTAATGTTAACTCATAAACCTTCTAGCAGATCTGTCCACTGATTGCAGAATTTGACACAAAGACTGAGCAGTTATATGGCTGTAATGTAAACCGGTTACGTTCCTGTAGATTTCACCTATGGTTGCTGCTATCGGATAGGTTTATATGATCACATGGCAAGTCTTAATTGAGAACTAAGATGACAGTTTCTTCAGATTTTCAACTTCAGCCTGTAAAATGCATAAATGTCATTAGGTATATTCTTAAAGGGTTTGATTATGTAACACCGGCCATGAGTAATCTGAGCTATTTTTTAGTTCTGTCATTCATACATTTGTATACTTTTGTTCTTTTAAATTTCAGAATAGACAATGTGCTATTATAAAGTATATTCAATATCAGAGCTAAATAACCTTGAATTATACACTAACTTATACTGTACACTTAGTGGTATATTATATAGTGCTGATTTTGTTAAGGCAAATCTACTATAAAAGGTATACAAATCACTAGGGACCGGATCCAAATTTATGAAAAGGGGACGCTTTCTGACCACCAGGATTGCTTTTGCAGGTAACGAAAAGCGATTTTGCGATGAGGGAGTGCAGGCTTCCCACCCTTCGGACAATCCAGACTTCTGCGACCATCTCTATTTTAAAGTGAAGACTTAAGTTTTAAGGTAGAGCCCAGGTACTGTATATTCGCAAAAGAAAACACAAGAGGTTGAATCCAGTGAGCGCAGCAGCATCAGAAGTCTGGATACAGTCCAAAATTACACCCTTCCCCCTTCTCTGAAGACTTTCAAAACCACAAAAAATCCCCTCAGACAAAAAGTTGTTTGTTTTCTAGCTATGTAAGATAATGGGCTGGATCCAGACTTAAGAAAGTGCTTGAAATTAGTTACTCCTGGGCTAAACCATGTTCATTGCAGGAGGAGTCAAGTTAATCTAATATTGTTTGCAACAGATGAAATATGAATCCCCTGCAATCAACATGCTTTAGCCCAGGAGTAACTAATTTCAAGCACTTACTTAAGTCTGGATCCAGCCCAATATGAGTAAAAAAAAAGTCATAAACTCCCTCTCCTCATCCTCCCTCATAAGGATGTATTTACTACTTACCTGGCTTCAAGCACTAGATAACATTTGGAAGACAGTAAATATGATGCGGACGGCCATGTAATATGAACTCCCTATTGTGGTGAAAGTCTTAGATATTAAAAGGTGTTTGATAGAGTGAAATCTTAGTTCTTAGCCAGACCTCAAGACCCAGGTCTTCCATCTTTAAAGAGCATACTCATAGCCTTAAAATTTTGGGATGCTTTTAACCAGTAATAAATGGCAAGTTATTCACTTTCTAGAAATTAAGTAGTATTCTCCAAGTACAGAATTTGTTATATTTCTTGGACCAGAGTCAAAGCAGTCAAAATTAATTATTTTCTGTGTGTATTTCAAGCTCACCCAAATAATATTTATTCTTTATGTGCGCATTTTATCTGGTGTAGCCGATGTCATGTGTGAAAATTGCTCTTAAGGTGTCAACAAGGGAGGCCTTAGAGTTCCTAAATTTGTGTACTATTTTATAGCTACCTATCTGGATGATTATGTTCCCTGGCACTTCCTTCCTTGATCGAAAATCTGAATTTACATTGAATCCTGCACCATTAATACAATTTTATTATCTGCCCCTCTTGAATTCTTCCTATAAACATAGAGCCTGGAGTGAATCAATTTAATATAGTATCTTTAATTCTCTTAATGAGGCATAGGTACATCCATAAAGTTCTCTCCCATGCCAAATGTTACCCTTTAGGAATATCTTCAGTTGTTATATGTGTTTTTTTTTTTTATTAATCTTGGCAAAGGCTGAAACTTTTATTCTTTGCTTCCTCCTCGTAATATTCTGCTGTCTAAAGTCAGCCTAATTACCTGAATGTATAGACTTTTGCTATCCTTTGCTTCTGTATTCACATCATGATTTATCATTTATCCCCCCTAGGTGTTGGCAAGAATGTGGCTTGGAGGATAAATTCCATTCATGGGCCCTAGAAAGAATGTAAGCCACATGGGAATAGCAAAACAAAGACCTGTCACTGGAAAGCAGGTGGAAATGGGGGCATAGAAAAGGAGGTGACTACACAAGGATGGTGGACTAAGAGGAGAGGGGAAGACCTAGACTTCTGGTGTGAGCATGGAAATAAGGGATTAGAAGAAGAGTAGGGTGCTGTGAGGGTGACAAGCTTAAAGACATAATACAGACAGGAAGCCAGTGCAGTGTTTGAAGGAGAAATGAGGCCAAGGTAGATGAGCTGGAAGACAGCATTGAAGATAGACTGAAGGAGTGAAAGCTTGTTCAGTTGGTGTAAGCAATGGATCATTCATGAGGACAGGGTCAAATGGCAGTCAAATATCTTAGATAGAAATGAGGGGTTGAGGTCAGAGAGGAGAGGTAAATTTGAGTGTCATTAGCATAAATGTGGAAGTCAAAGAAGCTGATAAGTTAACCTAGAGAGGAGATGTAAAGAGAACAAAGAAGTGTGTCAAGAACAGAGGGATGCTGACGGGGAGGGAGGAGAGGTGGAGACATAGAAGGTGCAGTCAGAGAGATAGGAGTAAAACCAGGAAAAGACAGTGTCAGTGAGACGAAGAGAGTGGAAGGTTTAAACCAGAAGAGGATGATCAACAGTGCCAAATGGGCCTGACAGTGCTATGAGGATGAGAATTGAATAGTGGCCCTTAGATTTAGTGTATAGCAGTTAATTGGTGACTTTAGTCAGGGCAGTCTTATGGTAATAAAGGGGGTGGAAACTGGATTGGAGTGGGAGTTGACAGTGAGGAAACTGATAAGATGGTCTCATTCTAATATTTTTGAGTTGAAGTATAGGAGGGAATTGGGTCGGTAGCTGAAAGGACAGCATGGGTCAAGATTAGGTTTTCAAGAATGGTTGAGACAAAGGAGTATTGGAAAGGTGAAGGTTGAAGAGGTGGGTTAGATGGAAGCAGGGGGTGGATGAGAGAGGTTTGAGAAGGTAGTTGGCAACAGGCTCCAGGGGGCATGTGGAAGGTGATGAGGATTGGCATAGAGAGCGAAGAGAATGCTTAGCGGTAAAAGGGCAAAAAAGGGTGTGCGATGAGGTGGGGGGAGGGGTGAGGAGATGTTGTTTCTGACACAGGCAACTTTTAAAATGGTTGTAGACTTTAAAGAAAAGTTAAAATGTTTTCATGTTAAACAATTCTGAAATCTGTGACTAAAGAGCTGTAAGTAATTTGATTTAATGCATCAAACATTTAGTTATTTAGCCTGTGGTTTATTGTATGTTAATATTACTTAATCATCAGTAATTATAGTCTGAGTCAGTGGTTTGGTCTACAGTAAAATTACATTTATGAATAATAAAAGTTTCCACTTAATTGCTATTTGTAAAAAAAAAAAAAAGAAGAAAGAAGTGTCATTTCTATTAAAAATTAAACTACACATAATTATCTGTAACACTTCATAAGTCTACAGCAAACAATGGACTGGATCCAGGCCACAGTACTACAGATTATTTATACAAGCAGTTTGCGTAAATCATTTGTTAAGAATGCACTGCGCATGCTTTAAAAAAAACAGATAAAACAAAAAACAATCCCAAATGACCAAGGCAAAGTTTTAAAGACATACAAAGACTCATGCAAGCTTTTGCTCTTACTGAACTACATACTGCTCTGCAATTATTGGTTACATATACTCTCTAGTTGTTGTGGCACACTGAAATGCAGAGTCTAACTACTGGCCAGGTTTTACCAGAACCCTTATGGTCGGGATGGACATGGCTCCAACATGGCAGCAGGTCACAGACCCCAGTGACCACACTCAACATAGACTAGCAGACTTGTATAAAAGCACAGAGCGCGGATCAAATACATGGTAAACTCCAGCACACACAGAAAACAAATGTGAGTAGAAGGAGCACTCAAGCACACAGAATATAAGTGCAAGTATATGGTAACGCCAGCGTATATACCCTGGGGTGAGTGCTGACAGCACCCGCCACAGACTGCTATACCAAACCCACAGGGATACTCACTTTGAGGAACGTGGGACAGGTAGACAAGGAATGAGGCAGAAGAGAGCAGGGAAGAAAACCACACAGGCAAAAGGTTAGCACAAAACAGACAAAAAGCACACGAAAATGGGACAGGCAAGACACAGGAAACTAACGCTATAACTGGCACCGCTATAACCGGCAATATGATATTTATAGGTTCCATCTCCCAATCAATGCTAGACATACCTCAAGGCTGATTGGAGAATGTCAGTGACCAGAAACAGACAGACAATGCTGCTGTGTTCTGACCGACGATATGTAACACTAGCTATTGGTGGTCTTAACCAATCCCCATTCCCCCCTGCTCTGGCGATACTAGCCAGGATCCCCAAGATTAACACTTTTATGTTCATGGACTACAAAGAATTCAAAGTTGACAAGAGAAAAAAAAAGGTTTCAGAATTTGTGTTACCCCTGGTTCGAGTTGAAAACCCCAGGTGCAAATAAATCCATCCTACTGCTCCAGGAAGCGGGTGTCATTGGACTGACAGCATCCATTGTGTCGGGCTAGATCCAGACCTTGCACGCTTTATGTGCGTGCAGGGGTCTGTAATTATGCATTGTAAAGGGGAGTGCATGCCCCCAGCACTCCTCTCTAATGGTAGTAATTCTGGACACTTAGGCTACCTTAATTTGTACGACATGATCTGCATTCGTATGGTGATTCCCCGCCCCCTTATTTAAATGCCAATCCCCGCCTGTATGGCGGAGATACGGCATTTGTAATTGAAGGGTCCGACTCTTCATTATACCTTCACATGTACGTACGTGACTTGGTTACGTACGTCTGAAAGTACGTTTGCGGAACATCTGGGGCGCGCACGCACCGATATTCCTAGCCAGGGATCTTACGCAAATGACTCACGTAAGTCCCCTGCCGTACATACTTCTGGATCCAGCCCATCTTTAGTTTAATACTTTTGGATTGAAATACTCTACTTTACACGATCATAATAAAATTGGCCACACAGTCAATGATAGTTGATAAAGTAAATCTTTTATCTTTCTTTGACATAAATTTGTGTTTGTTTTTACCTGCAGTGCTATACGTTTCACTCTCTCTTCACTGATTTCTGATCTAATCTCTTGCATATCTATCCTGGTGAAAAAAAATACAATTGTCAGCAAGGGAGTAGGAAGACAAAAAAAGACAGTAAAGAAGACTAAGGGCCAGATTTACTAAGCTGCGGGTTTGAAAAAGTGGAGATGTTGCCCATAGCAACCAATCAGATTCTACATCTCACTTTTCTATTACATGCTAGAGAATGTCAGCTAGAATCTGATTGGTTGCTATGTGCAACAGCTCCACTTTTCCAAACCTGCAGCTTAGTAAATCTGGCCCTAAAATTATTAAAGTAATATTAACGAGAGAATAGAAGGTTGCAGTGCAAAAATAAATTCTATGAAAATGACAGAAAAACTATTATAGAGTTTATCATGGTTTAAATGGTTAGAAAAAGTGTTACATGTTTCTTGTAGAGCTTGCAAGTTTTTTTTTGCTAACATTACTCACAAATGTTTGCTATTAAGCATATCCATCATCATTTTAAGTGATTTGATCTCTGCCATAAGTTCCTCCACTTGAATGTTTTGCACAGGCTCAGGGCTCCTCTTGGATGTATGTGTGCCGGTCTTTGTAGTTGGGGAGGCTGTCTGGAACGCTGGGGTGGAGAGCTTCTGTGTATTCTATAAAAGAGTAATAAAATATAAAGAGCCACAATAT
>WWET01002601.1:210203-224615 GCA_011038615.1 Limnodynastes dumerilii | reverse complement strand
GACATGATGGGGATACTGGGGGGGGGGGCAATATCTTCCCGTCTTTATGACGGGTTTTAGACTAGTAGAGGAATAATGTTACTAAAAATAAAAATAATAATAATTGACCGGATCCAGAACTACGTCTAAAAGACCACATATACGCAATCTACATATCGAAACGATACACAGATTACGTACAATAGCTACTACGCATGCGCAGTAGCTATTGTTCATTGAATTACGTCAGTCTATGGAAGACGGACGTAGTTCTGGATCCGGCCCAATGTTATTTATTTATTTTTTAATGTTCGACTTATTTATATCACCAGTATGCATAATATCTATTATTTGTTAATTTATGCTAGATTTGTAAGAATGTTTATTTGTTAAATTTTTTATTTTTTTGCAAACAATCATGCCCAGCAAATCCTTTTTGCAGAGTTATATTTTTTGCATGTATCTCTTTTTTAAATTTTTGTTTCCTTTTTTTTGGGTTGCTTATGGCACAGGTAGAGATGTCTTCTATTTTCACTTCTTCGAAGAATTAATTGATAGCCCATAAATACAAAGGCATGGTAGTTATAATAAGTCCCCAAATTCACGCACGATTCAAGGGACATATCCTAGGCACTTTTCTATTTCTACGTTCAGCATAGTGTGTGGGTGTGGTTAGCTGCAGCCACTGCACTTGCGTTTAATTGTGATGAGTATTTTTAGCTAAGCACGCAATTTCTATCCTAAGTGTGAATACGATCCTAAGTAAATGCATAATAGTGCCATGTGAGAGATATATAAGAATATTAGTTTTAAATATTGTTAAAGATATTATTTACATATTAGAAACTACTAAAAAAACATTCATATTGCCCTTAGGTTTGAATATTTTTTGTGGATACCCTCAATAATCTGTTGCTGAATCTGATATGTAAATTCCTGAGACGGTCATGTGAGTTTTTCCAGAGACTCAGAGAATCACAGAAGTTTGGTAAAAATTGGTTTACAACCCTAAATGTTTTTTCAAAAAACTAGTTATGTAAAAACTGAACATTTAAATTTCTACTTTTGCAAAACACTAGTTTTTCTACTTGAAATATGAAGTAAAAACTTAGAGTGAATTCTCGCTCACCTCTGGCGAGACAGGCTTGGATTTTGGAGGGCGTTTACCCTGCATTTTCGGTCTGTCTGCAGTAGGATGTGCCAATTTTACCGAAGAAATTCTGAGCCCTTCAAGAGTGGAGCTATCTGTAGTAAAAACTTAACATTCCTAAAATAGCCATGGTAATTTTCACATTTCTATATTAGTTAAGAGTGAACAACATTCTCTAAATTGATGCATATCTGTCCCTCCTATAACCATTTCATGCTGATATACATCCTATGCAACTGGCAGTTGACATAAGTTACTGTTATATAAAGAACATTAAAATGCAGCAAAACCCTTGAAACTCCACAATCCCTTGAACTACCTTGAGCTTTATTTCTTTCTTTCTTCTCATCTGTTGTTTTTGTCTGTGAATCTGTAGTGGATCTGAGAAGAACAATAAAAAAGTAGAAATCTGCTATTTCTACAAGCATGTACAAATTAGGACAACAAATAAATACAAAAAAATGCAATTGTTGTTATACATGAAAATAGCCATGAACTGAGACCTGATATTTCCTAGCTCTTCTTTAAGTTACAGTTTAAAATTTAACAGTACAACATTTTATGTGACAGCAAAAAATGTATAAATATATTAACTATATTGCAGAACTCACATTATAACATGGCATGTCAAATGCAGACTTGCACCTGTTTTTGTTCCCAAACTCAGAATCAACACCAACATGTTCTTATTTTTAGCAAATGTGTAGCAAATTGTATTGTGCATGCCAAGAAAAGAAAACCAAGTAAATGCTTCTATTCCCATGAACACACTGGATAGGTACAACAGCTGGAAAGCTGCAATCAATAATAAGTACATACAAATAAAACCAATGCCATCTTAGCCAATGGGCACACTGGACTCCATGAGTCTAGGGTTCGATTAGCACTGCTGCCCCACCCCAGCAGTCATTTTTGGACTGACTGCACTAGATTACTGTAAGGAAAATCCCCCGTCTCTCCGGTGGGTAAGTGCAGTCACGCAAAATTTTTTACATTTCACTGCCCCACCAGTAAGCTGGAAAAATTAGCTGGTAGCAGGCTCCACAACTTATTGCAAGCACGGCGCATAGTTCTGGGGATATAAGTGGAGGCTCCGACCACTTGCAATAATACAAGCAGTGCAGCCATACGGTGTGCAAGGACTTAGGGGTTCACTGTGTGGCTACACCACATAAAAGTTATAAAAAAAAACGACAGCCAGCACAGTACTATGGCTCAGACATAGTGCATGGCCCAAGGTAATATTAACAGGACCAGGCACTGTCTGTCTTGCTGTGCACTACCATAACCATACTGGGGTGACTTAAGTTTACTGCAGCATCATAACTGCAGAAAGAGTGCACCACAGAGGAGAGAAAAAGAGAGAAGATTTCAAAGCAGGTAAAATGGAATTAATAGTTTGGATTGCTGGAAAAGCATAGACTGGGCAGGAAGGATGGCTGGCCAAAAATAAGGAAGGGGCAGAAAGGCTGACTGGACAAAAAGGAGGGGGCAGAAAGTTTGGCTGGACACACAAGAAGGGGGCAGAATGGCTGGACACACATATTCCTACTGTATGGTTTACCAATTATTTATTATTTATATGGTGAAACGTTTGAGTTTTTAATGTGTTTTGGTGACATTTTTATTCTTGTGAATGGGTTGGTAGGAGCCCCTGTGCATTGCTTTTCCCAGGGCCTACAATGTTGCCCGACACAATGCAGACATGAAAGATTTCACAGTTTCCGTGTGTAATTTGTACTAGCTACAGGGTATGACAGTAGCATGAAAGTAGAGAAACAGTCAAATACATTTGGTATTGATTGTAGCAGAGTTTATGTAACAGTTATATGCAGGATGGACACATACACTCCTTTAAGCATATCTTACTTGGCAGTACTTGCATTGGTTTTAGACTTAAGTGGCACTGGTGGGGGTGGTGCTGTTTTCTTTGGTTGATGGGTCACTTTAGGAACAGGTTCTGCTTTGGCTTCACTTTGATCTAAAACAAAATTGCATATAAATGATTCAGTCATCAATATATATTTAAGCAGTCAATGTAATAAACAAATATAAAGCCACTGCTTCCACTGCTTGATATTAAGATTTGTTACAGAGTATAAACGAGTAAATATAAATGAAATTACAAATCTAACCACTCTTCTTGCATGGACGAACCACCAAACACTTATACCCTACTTAAAAATTATGACTTCTGCATCTTAAAATGGCGGCTAAGCCACACACACTTGTGAGCACAGCTGAATGTATAAAAACCTGTCGGATGTGTCATATGATGGAAATCTGCATGCGGTCTATCATTATTAGAGCATAGTGCTGAAGATATCGTAAAGGCTTTCACTGTTTCTAATGTGAATTGTTATGTTGTTTCTAATATAAAGATTAGGTAATAGTTTATATTCAAACAGATCCACAGTAATATATCATGATACCACTAAACATTGTTTTTTTTATCTAGTTATGGTTCTTATTAGAAAATGTCCCCTTTTAAGGTTATTGTTCATTAAATAATATAATACAGATGAAAACTGTCTAAAAGCTCATCCATTTATAAAATAACTATTTTCCCGAGAATTCCATTCAAATATATGTATTAAAATTGATTCACTGGAGGGGATGTTTGCCGACTATGTTTAAAAGAAGAATTTTTTAATGGCAAAACCTGATTTGTGGGACTGAGATATATACACTCTTGCTGTTGACAATTCATGCAACTGATCATCCCTCCATTATCCTTCCAATCATTTTTCCATTAAATGGAAACTACAACCAAACATATGGTGGCAACTTTGGTTAGTGGTCAAGGCAATAAATATAAATATCTATAAATCGTACAGCAAACTATTACACCATCAGTAATAGAGTAAATTGAGTTTTACATAATTATAATTTATTTTTCCAATGCAAATATTTCTATGAGGTGTTTTTTTCTACATATATCTATGTGAATGGAAATTTATATTTGTATATAACTATAACCTCAGTCCTGGGTTTTCCCTTGGAGCTTTGTGCATGCAAGCACACATCTAGGCTAAACGAAAATCAAATTTTTACAGCTTCCAACAAAGTGACTGGGTTGCAATTGTAGATGGATGTGACCTGGATACATATGAGTATAGTATATTATATATATTAATAAAACCATGCAGTGGTCCTGTGTAACAATCCTGACTCAAACAGCCACCATTTTAGTCAAAAAAATTGTTAGCTTCTGGCGATAGTAATTGCACTGTTCTGGCGATTGCACTGTTACTCAGCGCAGAGGCGTAACTAGCGTGGGTAACTTTGGGGTCACATCAGCGTCTGTATTCACTGCAAGCACCACCTGACAATGCAGAGAGCACGCCGCGGAGGAGAGCAAGGAGAGGGTAAGTGACTTTCTATTGGGGGTTGCACTAAGGACTAAAACTATATTAAGGGAGCGCACTAAGGACTGAAATGTGTGTGTGTGTGTGTATGTGTGATGAAAGTTAGTTAATAACTGAAATGTTGGACCAAACTTATTGAGTTACATTTTTATTTATTACTAAATACAGTGAGTGCCTGACATTTATATAGTTCTATATTGGTATACGTCCAGTCTGAGCACCACTACACTCTGATGATTTGGAAGAAGTGCCCTTCACCTTTCTTTGGTTTCTATATATATATGTATACAGATTACATTATATTGCGGTGGCACAATAATACCTACTGCATAACAAGATGGGATATATATCAATGTTGTTTGACCACACCCCCAATGAGTTGACCACACCCCCTTTTGTGCCGTGCCGCCGCTTTGCGGCACAATCACGCCTACTACATATCAAGAGATATATATATATATCAATGCAAAAAAATGTAACCGGGGGGGGGGTGCAATTTTGGGATTTGCCCAAGGTTCCATTTACTCTAGATACACCCCTGACTCAGAGATCCAATTGCAAGTGTATATGAATTCTGTATAGTATCTATGTGTGACTATTTATCTTGGCTTTATTGGGATGAAGCATTGGTTGTCGTTCAATGTATTTGTACATCTTTTTACAAAGCATTTATGACTCAGTTCATGACTACTGATCCCTCTACAGATAAGTCATTCTGAGAAATAGCAGATTATAATCATTTTTGCGTTCTTGTATTTAGTAAGCAAAATAAAGACAATTCCGGTTTTGCTTAAATGACAAAAAAATATATAATGATGCTAAGCAAGATTTATGCATCCTGATTTCCCGATAGTGTGGCTCTGGGTCCACATAAAAGTGCTGTAATTTGTGGAGAGTCACATGACAGTCCAGTCTATTCTGGTCATAGAAAGAAAGGTGTATCGCACAGAAACTGGATTATAGGGAGATTATATTATGTCAGGAACAGGGTGCAGCAAACTAACAATAAAATTGAATAAATTGTAAAAAGGAGGAACAGGGAAAATACATGGACATCATTTAAATCATTTAAAAGCTATGTGAAATTATCACACATGAAAAATACACATCTGCATGATGCACCTTGAAAAAGCCTAAGACAGGTGAAACGCGCGTTGGTGATAATCTTGGTTCCCTCTGAGCTGCACCGGAGGACCGGTCTTTTAAACTATTACACATGCGGTAAATACAATAGAGGAAGAAAGTGGCTTGTTGGTATATTGAGGTAAGAGAGGGAGAGATACGGCCCGGCAGGGTGAAGTGCGCCCGTGAGGACACTAGAACTGTCAAGGAAAGCCTCCGGACCTGAAGCTAGGGAAGCCGTTTCCTCTATGCATTTCTGATTATTGTCACTGCCGCATGTATTATGTGAATGTCCTAGATATCGGACAATGTTAATACGAGAGATGTGTATTTTTCATGTGTGATATTTTCAGCTAGCTTTTAAATTATTTGAATAAACATTGAAATTTTATCTTTGCAACTGGCTCGGTGTTAATTATAGGTGTGCGCTTTAAAACCTTGGGGCTGATTCAGAGTTGCACTTACACCTTTTTTTAGGTGCAAGTGTAGACCTGAGCAATACCATGTTGAATTGCAAGGGGAGGCAAATTTACATTGTGAAACCAGAATTAGAATTAAGAGGTGAAGTTTCTTAGCTCACCATTTTATAGAATAAACTTAAAGCTACGTAGTATGTACGTTCTATGTGTAAAAATAGTATTTTCCCTGCATGCAAAAGATTTTAAATTAATTAACACTCCTTACTTTGCAAAATGGTTTAGTAGAGCTGTACGCTTGCACCTATAAAAAGGTGTAAGTGCAACTCTGAATCAGCCCCCTTATCTTAACCAATTCGCATATTTTTTTCCACGCATGCAATTGGTAATTTGTCCATGTATTTTCCCTGTTCCTCCTTTTTACAATTTTTTCTGGTCATACACAGGGTACAGGTATGCAGAGATATGCTATGCTAATAGCTTACAAGCAAGGAAGTAATATAATTCAAATCAAATGCAAGAGACTACTGGTAAATATTCTCCAATATTCTACCAAAATACTATTGTCACACTGCACACACAGACCTACTAGATGATAGGAATTGAACAAAGTACAAAGACAACAAAGGTAATGTCCATGATGTACACATATATTATGACCTGGTTTCCACCAGAGCTGCTAACAGCTGCGAACACAGACATTGCATTTGTATGTGGCATGCGTGCTAATTGTGGGCCAGCTGATTATAGGTGACCAGCTAACTACAGGGAGATAGATGCTTCAGGCAGAAGCAGCACTTACAGTCCCTGGAGAGAACCACGGATACTCTGTAGAAGTCATTGCTGCTACAAGTATACTTTAAAAAATATTCGAATGATTTCTTATCTCTGAAGCATAACATCTAGTGATGCAATCCCAGGTATTACGTGGGTGGCAACTACTGATAATTCAGCTGTATATATCTGTTGTTTTAAAAGCCTCTAATGCTCTGCATTCTACCTACAAATCTTTTACAATAACTGACATACACACAAAATCCCAGTGAAACCACTAGAAAGGACTCTTTTCTGCCCAAATAAATATACGCTTCATAACCGACACATAAATGGTTCTCTTGCATGGTGAGCACAATTCAAAGGTTAGATTACAATTTACATACACTGGGAGAACAGAGAGGATATTGCAGTAGTCGAGGCTTTAGATAACGAGAGAGTGAATGATCATCTTCATGGCATCAGGGAAGGCAAGTAATGTTGCAAAGGTGAAAGTGGCAGGATAGTGAAAGGACACAGATGTGGAGGGTGAAAAAGAGTAAGGAGTCGAGGCTAATACCCAGGCAGCAGGCCTGCGTGGCAGAGGTGATGGTGAAATTTCTGGTAGTGATGAAGATGAATGGGGACAAGGGGATGCGTCAAGGAATGAAGATTATGATTTCCATATTGTCCATATTAAGTTTGAGGAAATGTTAGGACAAGAGGAGATGGCAGTGAGGTAGTCAGACACCATGTACCAAAGAGAAGGGGAGAGGTCTTGGAAGAGTGGTAGATTTGAGTGTCATCAGCATAGAGGTTGAAGTGAAAGCTGAAGGAGCTGTTGAGGTTACCAAGTGAGAAGGTGTAGAGGGAGAAGAGAAGGAAACCAATGACTGAGCCTTGGGGGCATCTACAGGAAGAGGAGTGAAGGAGCCAGTGAGCACTAGAAAGAGGAGGGTTTGAAACAGGAGAGTGTGATCAAGTGTCAAAAGCAGTGGAGGTCATTGGTAATCTTGGTAAGGGCAGTTTCGCTGACGTGGAGGGAGGAGAACCTGGATTGGAGGGTCCAGGATGGAGTTGTGGGTGAGTTGGCTGATTAGACAGTTTTAAACCAGTCTCTAAAGTAGTTTGGAGGCATAAGGGAGATAGGTCGGTAGTTAAAGAGTGAGGTAGGGTTAAGGGTTGTTTTTTTTTTTTTTAAGAATGGGGGAGACTAGAGTGTGGATGAAGGGTAAGAGAAGATGCCAAAAGAGATGGATAGGTTTAAGGGGTGGGAAGAGCAGGCGTTGAGATGGAGAGACCAGAGATGATTGGAGGAAATGGGATTAAGTGGGCACTGAGATAAGGGGGGTGACAGAAGAAGAGAGAGGACTTATTCAGTCAACTTTTTCAGTCCCATAATACTATTCAATTATGGGGGGGGAGATAAATGCCTATTATGGGAAACAATTTTAGCTCAATTGCGGATCACCCTGGCTATAGGACATATAGACTATAGCTCTTTATCCTTACTTAATTGTGCTCAAGCTATCCCCCATAATGTGGATCTGTATCCAAAATAACACAGCTCTATAACATTTAAGCAGAATTAGACACACCCACTGGGTGAGGCAGCACACCCATTGGGCAGGGCTTGACACACACTAAATCTCCCAGAAATGAAGTTGGCAAGTATGGGTACATATAATCAACAGTACCAGGAAGTGCTGAAAAGCAGGATGACAGCCAAGTTATCAAATCCAAAATATGACAAAACAATGAGTAACTCTTGGTAATGTCCATGATGTACACATATATGAATATTCCAAAAACCACACATTTTGTGTACTGTGTAATTTTATTTTCAACAAAATGAGCAATTATATTATTAAATGTTTACTTAGATATATATTAAAAGTACAATAACAATAATATAATCTATTTATAAACTCACATAACATATTAATTAATCATTTCTCATGTTGCAAGGACAAATGTATGCCATACTAATAACCATATTGCTTAAAAATAGCTCTGTAGCTTTGTTTCTTTATACTCTATAATCTATATATAATCTAAGAATCTCACACTTTAGCCATGCTGACAACGAATGGTCATCTTGTGGTCATATATATTTCTCACACCCATAAATTCACAATCACTGTTTGTTATTATAACAGAAAAACACAATTCACTATATCTATACAGACAAGAAACAAATAGAAAAATATATATAATATAAACAACCTTTTGTACCTGTTAATTATTTTACTTATATTTCATAATATGAAATATATTCTGGTTTCATGTCCTTATATTCCATTTTCAATATGTTAAGTAAGATACAGCTCCCCTTTGTACAGTACAGAAAGATAAACGGAGAACATGGACTGAAGTATATAGCAGTTCCCACAGTCCTACAGTCATGTATAAGAGATGGTTTCCATACAGGTTATTTAGTGAACATGCTTTCTTTATGAAACATGTAAACATGCCAAATATGCCACTACCTATTACCATTGTTTCAGTACTGTTCTACAAATGTGGAACACAAAGGGCCTGATCAGACTTTTACACAAAAATGAACACATCCTGTGCTGCAGTGAGTTATGTTTCAGGTGTGGATCTCTGTAATTGCAGCCGCATTTGTTCTAGTCATGTACATTGCGAAGGAACACAGAGATACACTATATCACCGGGTTCACATTCCAAGGGTTTATAAATTATATACAGTGCCAAGAAGTTACTGTAACTTACATTCCATCTATAACAAGAAAAGTGCCCAGGCCTCCGGAGGCAAGATAACTTTTGGTTCTCTTCCCCCCCTTGACGTTATGACGGTACGACCGAGGTGATAACATCATGCTCAACAGTTTATGTGAGGGAGGAAGGAGCGGAGAGATGGTGGCCTGTCTGTATGTAACCTCCCTCTGCTTAAGCCCAGCAGATAAGTGATCTGCAGCGGATACAGAGGGCCCGATTCAATTGCCGGCGATATTTTTAAAAAGAATGCATCTGAAAAAATACGACGCCTTCGCCGGCAATTGAACGTTAAAAATTTGCTGATTCAATTATTTTTTTACCGCTGCGCTAAAACAGCAGCCAGCGGTAAAAAAATTTAACGGAGAAAAAAAAAAACCTTCTTTGAATGTTGCAAATCACCTCCTGCTAGCAGGAAGTACACGGTGCTAATGACAGGTTATTGGCCAGTGTCTGAAATAACGTTCTCACGATATGGAACCTTATGGAAGAAAGAAACAGTTTTGTGTATGAGACAATTCAAATATTCCATAGAGGAAATGTACCAGAGCCTATTAACTACAGCCACCACAGACAGAGCTGCCATTTTTTTCCAATCACTAGCTATTTGAAGTTTGGCTGGAGAACATATGTGGATCAGAAGCTTTCTTGGTCCTCGTCCAAGCTTACTTCCAAAACATTGGATATTAAATAGCGGATATCCAACCAGAATTGCTTTATTAGAGGGAAGTCCCACCAAATGTGAAGGTAGGAGCCCCTCAGACCACACTGTCTCCAACATGAGTCAGAAGACTAGTGGAATAGACAATTAATTTTGGAAGGTGACATCTGGTGTAAACCTTGAAAGCATTTTAATGAATAGATGTGTTAAATGATACCTTCACTATAGTTTGACGAATAGTCGACCATCCCTCGTCACCAACACAGATCTCCAGGTCTTGTTCCCAGGCTGACTCAAATGGCTCCAAGGTGGGGCACAATATTAGAGTAAAGCATGGAGATAGCCCTTCTGTCTACGGTATTATATAAACAACTACGCTCAAAATAGGTGTCTTATTTTGCAAATACAAAAGTTTTTTAATTTGCAAAAACGCAAACAAGAGTGAGGAGTAAAATCCAAATTTAGAAAGGGGGAAGGTAGAGGTGGTGGAGAGAGAAAGGGTTGAGATAGGAATGTAAGAGAAAGAAAGGAAGAAAGGTAGAAGAGAAGAATGAGAGTGGCCCCATCCACCCAGAGGAGAAATTGACCATGGGAAAGGAAGAAAGAGGATATATTTTAAATGGAGCCTGGAAGTGTATGGTTAAAGCGTGTGTACCAAGGGTTCCAAACCTTATGGAAGAAAGAAACAGTTTTGTGCATGAGACAATTCAAATATTCCATAGAGGAAATGTACCAGAGCCTATTAACTACAGCCACCACAGACAGAGCTGCCATTTTTTTCCAATCACTAGCTATTTGAAGTTTGGCTGGAGAACATATGTGGATCAGAAGCTTTCTTGGTCCTCGTCCAAGCTTACTTCCAAAACATTGGATATTAAATAGCGGATATCCAACCAGAATTGCTTTATTAGAGGGAAGTCCCACCAAATGTGAAGGTAGGAGCCCCTCAGACCACACTGTCTCCAACATGAGTCAGAAGACTAGTGGAATAGACAATTAATTTTGGAAGGTGACATCTGGTGTAAACCTTGAAAGCATTTTAATGAATAGATGTGTTAAATGATACCTTCACTATAGTTTGACGAATAGTCGACCATCCCTCCTCACCAACACAGATCTCCAGGTCTTGTTCCCAGGCTGACTCAAATGGCTCCAAGGTGGGGCACAATATTAGAGTAAAGCATGGAGATAGCCCTTCTGTATTCGGTATTATATAAACAACTACGCTCAAATGAGTTGGGTTTTACGTACCTTAGGTGTCTTATTTTGCAAATAAAAAAGTTTTTTAATTTGCGAAAACGCAAACAAGAGTGAGGAGTGGAATCCAAATTTCTCACAAAAATCGGAAAAAGAATTCAGAGAGAAATCCCCTACTATGTGGGTGAATATTGTCAGTCCAGCCAGTTTCCAAGCCTAGACATAAGCTGGTATTCATCCCAAGGTAAACTTGGGGTGTCTCCAGAAAGGAGTTAAGGGTGAGGGGTAAGGAGCTAACTTTAGCCTGTGGTTAAGAAGGTACCAAATGTCCAAGAAGAATTTCACAGTGGGGTAACTATATACCGAGGAGGGACGCAAGTGCTTGGGGAGCCATGGGAGGTAACGTACTGGTTGTTCCTCTGTTAGGACATTTTCTATATCTACCCATTTCTGGTGGCCAGCCGAATGAAGCAAGGAAATTATATGGCTCAATTGGGTAGCAAAGTAGTAGGCTGCAAACTTAGCAAACCAGCCACCCTATTCACCCTAGACTTAACCAGGCAGCCCAGCCAGCCCAGCCAGGCAGTCTGGGTTTCCTATTTTGTCAAATAAAAGGTCCATTGCTTTTTATATGGCTAAGTTCAAACTATACATTTAATCAAAAGTTATATGTTGTAACATGCCTAACATTAATGCAGAAAGGAAATGTACACAGCAGGGTTGTATTAAGGGCAACCTGTTGTCGATCACTTAGGAAAAGCTCTGCTGCTGATTAAATGCATCTAAGCAAAAGATACCAGTCAGGGCTCACATACTCAAGTGTCAATATTACATGCGCACATCTCAATCTTAATAGAAACAAAAATATTGCAAGTGAATAAACTTGCTCATAGTAATTTTCTAGCAAAACATGTGCTTTGCTGCCTCAGTTTCAGTGCTGCTTTGTAATGCATTCATCATAATATAATACAAAAAAATATATAGTGCCGTTTAGCCAAGTATTGGGCAAACATTTGTGTGTGCAAGTCCAAAGAAAAGTGAGAAGCACTATGCCTGCATAACATCACATTAACACTGAGCAACTTTTTACTGATAAATCTTGCATGGAAATTAAGAGTAACTGATAGATACAGAGACTGTTAAAGCAATTAAAATAAGAACCACAGTTTCAATATCTGTATTACCTTTCTGGCCCAGAGTACTGGGAGACAGCGGCCTCTTCAAAGGGGACTTGACGTCCATGGTAGGTGTGTCCCTTATAACTGCTGCAATGAAGAAGAAAAGATAATCTCAACCAACAAATGCCCACAAAAAAACGTATTTTATAAAATAGATTACATCTCATCAACAGTTAACTATGGCTATTTTCTATAGCTGGATTAAATATTATAATATCAATTACCTGATGGCATTAAATGAAAAAAATAAATATATTAGAATAGAGTTCTGCTTCTCTTTGGTACACAAGGGTGTTTCACCTTGTGCTAAAGAGTAAACTAATGGCAAAAATTCACAGTCTCTTCCTGTGTGGGTTGAGAGCAGCGTTAGCTGCAATCAGGTAAAAAAAAAAAGCATATTTGTCAGTGATGATTATTACACTAAGTACCAAAGCATCCTCAGCTTGACAAATTATGTCTTTATTTTTATTTTTATCTAAGGGATTCAATAAATGTAGGATTTAAATGTGGTGTCTTCTCTATTGTTAATCTTCTCTCTCTATCTGAATGCTAGTGTGTGTGTTCGCACAAACACCCTTATAACAAACTAATACATGACAAAAAGAAGCCAATAAAAATAAATTTAATATTTACATATTTATATCTACTGTAAATAGGGTGAATGAACTAGCACATATTTCCCCTATTTCATCTTTCGTTCATCCCTTGGTACCCTTTATACCACTTTCAACTCAACTACTATATTCACCAAGGACACATTCTCTTACTGTCACATCTAAGGTTTATTTCTCCTCATTCATTCTGCTGGGCATCCCTGAGGCCTTCAGCACATTTTACAAACCTTTTCTCTGTATTCCAGCGGTGCCTATGACACTTTTCTATTAATTATTTCCAATAAATATTTTCAGCAGCTTATAAATCATCCTCTGAAAACCTCAATGGTATACAATTATCTCTGAGACACTGTCGGGATGCCTCACATGTTTTGTCTATCTGTCATTTCATTTTGGCTTTTCTACTGCTTTCTCAAACTCATCATGCACTAGAATTATAGGGTTGATCAGAAAATTGTATAGTGTGTACATACATAAGATCTCCGATTAATGAGCCAAAACAAACTGTATCATTTGATTATCGCATATGCTGCATAAGAGATTTCATGAGTATTTAAAATGTATAGCATGTATATTGTTTTTAATAACATTTTAGGCTAATAGTTGTTTGCTATATGGGCATAACAAATAAATAAAAACCGCTTTTGGCCGCCATTCACTTTGTAACCTTTAGCACCACGGGGGTTACTTCTCTTTTCCCTATAGAGGAGATGCTCATTTTTGTAAACAAAGATAGATAATGTTTGGCAACATTAGTGACTGCGAAGTGGGTACCGCTAAACTATATAAGTGATTAATTACAAAAGTCCCAGTTAACTTACGTGGCGCTTTCACAGATGCAATTCGTGCAGGGGGCTTGCTGGCTTTCTGTAAAGGTTACCAAAAGAAAAAAGGCAATGAAGGCATAACTAATCTGTTGAGGTGTTGTATATTAATCATTTGGAAAATGATTTAAATCAAAGGTTATTATTGTAGTTTCTAATGCTAGGCAGATATCCCTTTAGCCCAGAGGTGGCTAACCCACTATATGTGCTTTAATTTTAGTCTCTGGTTTGGAGTTATGAGTATAGTGTTGTGTACCTATCACTGCATCACTTGACCTCCTGTGCACTGTTCAAGGAGGTCAGACAGTCTGTCAGGAGGATGCATGGGGGAGATGGAGGAAAGAGAGAGCAGTTTCCATAGGCTGCACAGAGGTCGTGTGAAGACAGCGAGGTGCAAGGTAAAGGGAAAGA